>LPNX010269597.1:4339-44919 GCA_001517045.1 Pseudotsuga menziesii | reverse complement strand
GCACCCAAAAGTCTTGAGAATTGGAATTTTTAGGTGGGATTTAAAAAATCACCCCAAAAAGTCCCGAGAATTGGAATTTTTGGGAGGGGTTAAAAACCGCCCCCAAAAGTCCAATTTTTAGGACTTTTGAGGGGGGGGTTTAAGAACTACCCCCAAATACCTAAAAATACATTTTTGGAGGGGGGAGGCAGTTAGAGAAACTGTAGCAAGCCAAAATGGTATTTTGTTGTAGTGCATGCAGATGATATAAAAAAAAAGTGAAAGGACTTATGCACTACAACCACCAAATAGACCCGAGGATTCTCTAAAGTCATATTAGACCTCTCTTGGGAGAGAGGCTTGCATAAGGGAACAATCCAACCACCTTGGCATAAAGGAGTTAAACAACAAGAATGAAAAATATAGAGACCTAAATGCTCCTAATTTCAGTTTAAACCTGCTTACATACGTTGCTCTACACCTTAAATAATAAAGTCATGTCAAGGAAGGAGGTGGGGTAAAGAGAAAAGGATAATCCCTAAAGACTTCAGAAAATACTTACAAATCAATTAAAGAGTACCATCAAGAAGAGACACCACTTTCCAGTGGTCATTCAAAAACATAGGACCCAGGAGGATCCCTCAAACATCACTAAACCACCCCAATCAAGCCCAAAAAGAGTGAAAATCACTGAAAAGGAGAACTCACAAGTTTCCTTAAGCAAAGGTGTGAGTGACACATAGATTTCCTTAAGGGAATTTGTGTGTGCATATAGAAAATGCTACTATGCAGTATGACAGTAGGGAGTGGGTGGTGGAAGGCATAAAAAAGGCTAGAAACAACCTTTAAAAGGAAACGAAGGTGTCCTAATAGACTTAAGAGTTACTTATAACTTGCAAGAAGGACCTAAAACCTTAATTATATTGGAAAAAAATGCAAGGAAACCCCAAAACAGACAAGGAATCCCCAATGGAGTTGTCAGTTCTATTGTTAGGGAAAGTGTTCCTATGGTTGGGGTTTAAGAGGCCACCAACATAATAGGGGTATAAACACTAATGAATAAAGTTCTGCAATCAAATATAAGCAAGGTTTCAAAATTAAGAAAGGTTCATACCTTATTTACTAAAGTTTGATCCAAGATTTATCTAGCCGTCCTCTTACTCCTTGATCCAAGAGACCTACAAAATAAGCTTCAACCTTCCTCAAAGCAATTTTACTATATGAAAGGAGATAACATTAAATAAAATATGAAACCCTAATATTATAAACAACATCATTTAATCATAAATAGAGATTCAACACATATCATATAATGATTTGGAAAGGGAAGAGAATAAAATATTTATTATCAAGTGGAAGAAGTACAAGATATACCTTATCCTCATGCAAGGCACCTCATGAAACCTTTGATCTAGATCTCATGCTTCTCTTCTCCAAGAATCTCAGCCTCTAATATCTACAACACAGGAATATGGCATCTAGGGAAAAGGTATGGGGAATCAAAGTCCCAATTTATCCATCACAACAATGCAGAGGCCAAGTCCCCTTTCATGGACCCCTCTCCCTCTCTTATATACTTTTTTGAATAGTTAGGGTCAAATAGGGATTAGTTACAATCAAAGGAGTAGTTCCAAAACTACCCAAATCACCTCAAATTTGAGATTTTTTCCATTTTTTAATATTTTTTTCCATTATAGGACATACTCGCAGGTGTACTTCATTAAAGGGGCAAGTCTCACACAGGTTTTCTTAGGAAAACTCACGAGTGCGTCAAAACGGCCATTTTTTAGGGTATTTCCAAGCATTTTCATGGGTTAGTGTCATCTAGAAAGTTTTTCCTTGTTCTTATACCTTTCCAATGGTTCACATAATAGGTTAAACAAAGTTACAATACTCTAGATATGTCTCCTCCAACCAAGGTGTATTTTAAGTGACTGACAATAGATTTTCATGAAGTGTTGTCATGCGACGAAAACATGTAAAATTCGTCACGGATGGAGAAGCATAATTTTGGGCTATAATAATATCCAAAATAGAATCCCCATGCTATTCTAAGGGAGAATAATCCTGAAGAAATTTTCACTAGTGAATTAAAAGATGTTGGACACTTGAATATTTTCGGTTGTCACTCATGTACCAAAGGAGAAGAAGATAGTGATGGATAATCCAGATTATGGTTCTCCTCTTTCAGATGTTGAGAGGGAGAAGCTAGAAGATTCCTTAGATTCTATAGCTCCTAAATAACCGGTATATATGGTTGAAATATCACTTGATGAACCTACTGCTAAGAGGATATCTACTAGTGTTGAGACATTCTACAAGATGCATAAAGGCATGGAGCACCATTAGGCTCATCTAGAGAGTGAAAGAGACTTGAAAGACATTCAAGATATGTTTCTCAAATGAATCACATCAGTTATTTATAACCTTCCACCTATAAAGAAGTTGCTAAGAACAAGTATGGAAATATATAATGGAAGAGAAATACAAATCCACTCTGAAGAATGATGTTTGGGAAGTTGTTCCTAAAACTAAAGGGAACTCTACAGTAACCTCCAGATGTATTTATAAGATCAAATATGTTGTTGATGGTAGTATTGAAAAGTATAAATCTATAATTGTTTCTCATGGTTCCTCATAGAAGGAAGGCATAGAATATGATGAGACATTTTATCCTGTGTCTAGGTACACCACTATTATAGCTATGACTACACTTGCATTTGTTCTAGTGTAGGAGCTTCACCAGATGGATATGAATAATTCCTTCCTCAATCGTGAGGTTGAGGAAGAGGTTTACATACAACAACCTGAGGAATTTGTAATTCATGGGAAGGACTCCCATGTATGTAAACTGAATAAATCCTTGTATGGTGTTAAGCAATCCCCCAAGGCTTGGTATTAGAGGATTGACAATCATATTCATATATCAGGATTCTCTAAGAGAGAAGCTAACCATAACCTATCCTTCAAGATTGTGAAGAACCAAGCTCTTATATTGGTTCTCTATGTTTATGACTTGTTCCTTACTAGAGAGGAACAACATATTGTTCGGTTCAAGAGAGATATCTCTTCATAGTTTGAAATGAAAGACTTGTGTCTTATACACTAATTTCTTGGTATTGAAGTTTGGAAAAGGAAAGATGAGATTTTCCTTTCCTAAAGAAAATACATAGCTGATGTGTTACATAAGTTTGGCATGATGGATTGGAAATCCATGGCTACACTAATAATTTCCAATTCAAGGAAACTACATGAGTCATATTTTGGATTAGATCCAGTGGATACTACTATGTATAGACAATTCATTGTTTCCTTGATGTACCTGATACATAGTATACCTGGCATATGTTATGCTATGAGTATCTTGAGTGATCAGTTCATGTATGATCCAAGACATAGAAATTGGGTTGCTACTAAGCATGTGCTTAGATACCTTCGAGGTACTATTGATTACAAACTCATATATGCCTCAAGTGGAGGAGTGATGCTACTTGGACATGTTAACTTTGATTGAGATGGTAGAGTTGTGGACCGAAAGAGTACATCTGGATATTGTTTTTATCTTAGGTACAACTATGATCTCTTGGTCCAATAGGAAGCAGGGCTATGTATCCCAGAGCACTGCAGAAGTAGAGTATATTGCAACTAGTATTACTTAATGATAAGTTGTGTGGATTAGGAAGCTACTTAATGATAAGTTGTGTGGATTAGGAAGCTACTTGCTAGTTTTTCCAGGAATAATCTTGAGACTACGATCACTCGCTCTGATAACTAGAGTTGTATTAAGCTCCTAGGAAAACCATGTGTTTCATGATAAGTCAAAACACATTGAAATGAAGTATCACTTCATCAGAGACATGGTCCGTAGAAGTTCTATAAGACTCCAGTACATTTCCATTGATAAGAATATTGCAAATATATTGACTAAGACTTTGTCTGTGACAAAGTATAGGTACTCCCAAGACAATATTAGTATGGCAAAGAACTCCTCCCTCATTGAAAGGGAGTTTTAAAGTTACAACATCACAAGTCATTCTCTAATCCAATCGCATGTGTCAGGATTGGGCCTCATGTGTCGAGGTAGTATGGATCCTAAGTTGGACTTAAGCATGACTAACCCTTATGTGTAAAGGTTAATCCTCATGTGTTGAGGTGAATTATTTGATATGTCAAAGTGATGGTGTTGTGTGTTCTTGTTGGACAAGTCTAAGGACTTGTATGACAAGTCAGATCCTCATGTGTTGAGGTATGCATATTGTGTAGAGGCAATGCTTTGATAGTTGAAGCATGCACGATGTGTAACATACTACTAACCATGATGTAGATATTAAGTCTCCTCTATAGACTGGCCGCCTCTAGAGTGAATTAATTTAGCATAAGATCAATTGGAATGCTAGTAGAATGATATGATCATATCATTGGTAAAATATCCTTATTATAATTTGATATGATATATAAATTAAAGTTAGCACATATGGACCATGTAGATAAGATAAGAGATAAAGGTAAGTTGCATAGAGAACAAAGAGAAATCAAATTACTCATGAGAATGACTTCAGTTGATTAAGGAGATATCAATTAGTTAAAACTCAAGTGATATCAACAATGGTTACTTGAGATAATATAGGAGAACTCAAATTGATTACTTCAGTGAATCAATCAAGCATGATTTCAGTTAAAAGAATTAACTTAAGTGCTAATAAAGAAGATTCAATTAACTAAAAGTGTTGGCATGACTACACATTAGTTTAACTAAAAGACAAAACTTAAGTTAAAATATGACCCTTGAGTTATGACACTTGAGTTACAACAATTGCATGATGAGTACACTTGAGGTAACATCCTAACTAAGTGCTCTTAATCCTAGTTGTATAGTGAGATCATCCTAAAGTCAGTAGAGCATGGATTTAGTGCAACGATGAAAGGAATTATGCATTGTGTTGTGCGGGATTGATGAGATAGAGGTGCAAAACAATTTCCACATGCATTGATTCACTATATTTTGTATGAGACTTCTTTAACCCATGCAGTGATTGATATCTACATCTTGCATGAGTCCAAATCCGCAAGTTAAATAGTGTGTAGGGAACACAATTGTAATCATATAATCCTTTTTTCTTCTATATTGCGAAGTGATAACATCTGGGATGTTTAAATTTCTCTCTTATATTGCACCTGGGGTTCCAAAAGCATCTGTAATTTAAAACACTATCTCTACTGTCCATCATTATTATACCAAGGTGATTTGTTGGGGTTTTTAACTCTCATTGTTTTGAGGGGTTTCCCTAGTGTACATATTTTGTTATGTGTGATTGATTATATGTATGAATGTTCAATTGATTTCAATTACTCAATAATTTCACATTTAAATATTAAATAAAAAATTTCAACCAAAATTCAACAAATAACCCCTCATGTGATGCATACTAGGACCTTTGAATCCCTTACCATTAACAACAATGGAATCCAACATTGGTTGGTAATAAGGTGAGTGGGAAGTATTGATGAGGATATATGCATCATACACCATCTATATATTTATGCTAAAGAACATTCATTTTATGTCATCTTCCAATGGCTATCTAATATGGGCTAACTTGGTCAAGAAGCACTGGTAGGGATTGAGGAGGGTGAAAAATAATTTTGAATGTTCTTGCTCTATTGAGGCCAGTTTTGATGAATGGAGGGAACATGCCAAAAGTGGCCCACAACATTAACAGAAGGGATCAGGGCCCATGCATGGGGCCCTATCCCATAATGTCATCCCTATATGGGGAATATTTAGCTTACAGGTAAGATATGGCCATTGCAAGCTCCATGAGACCAAAAATGGTTATCATTGCTTGGGCCATATTATCAAGTAAAAGCATAAGTTCTATGGGTAAGGGGCTCATGGGTCATGTGTGATTCCCTATACTACCGCAAAGTCATTATATACTACATAAGGACTATTTAGCTAGTGAGTAAGATATGTTGGCCATTTTGAGGTTTGGAACATCAAGTATCTTTCTCAATCTGTAAGCCATGGTTTGATGCAAAAATTTAAGTTGTTGGGACAAAACATATTTCCTTAGAGCTCATGAATGATGTGTGGGGCCTTAGGCCACCACAAGGCCCTGCAAAGGTAATATTGGCATGTGTGAAAGATATAGTGACTCTTTTTATGAATTTTGGTTAACCATGGATATTTCTTGTAACTTAGGCAATGACCAAGGTCAAAAGGTATAGACTTAGTCCATAAAATTTGCATTTTTCCTATAATCAATATATGGTCTCTATATAAATATTTATAACTCTAAGGATGATTTCTATGGAATGGGCCATGGACCAAGCTCAAAATTTAGGGTATAAGGCCATACTAATTTCATCAGGGCTCATGGCCAATGCATGGAGGCTTGGATTGTAACACAAGTCCTACATAGGGAATCTTATCCTACATGGAAGATATGTTCACCATTTTGAGGAATGGAACACCAGAGAAGGTTTTCAAGGTCCATGTTATGATATAAGGTAAAACAAGGGTCTTAGGTCGTAAATTTTTTCTCTAGTCTCAATGTACAAGTGAAAGGCCTCAAACCACGCATACCCTTCATAAGGAATCATTAACCTACAAGTGGGATGTGAGAGATATTTTTTGCTTTATAACACTAGAAATGGTTCTTAGTTCCTATGCCATGGTTCGATGCTAAAATTACCGGGAATACATTATAACATTCATATATGGGGCTTATAATCTATTTGTGGGGTCATAAACCACCACATACACCTTACAAATGGAATATTCATCATGTTAATGAGATATGATCCTATAATGGGGATGCTTCTTGGTGTCCAAGCCAAGGTTGATACAAAAATACAAGTTATTAGCCCATAAATTTTGTCTTTGGATCTCATGGTCTATACATGGAACCCTATACCACCACACAAGCCTACAAAGGGAATTGTTGGAATATGAGTGATATGTGGTGTTTATTTCAAGTTTGATCACACCATGGATGGTCTTCGGGAATCATAAAATGTTTTAATGTTGAAATTCAAGGTATTGATCCATAAAATTTTTTTGTAGAGCTCATGGGCTATGTGTGGGACCATAACAACCACGCAAGAAATTAGTAGTAAACATCATCCCACGAGTGCACTATGGTTGTGATTTTTATGTTTTCCACATTATAGGTTAGCTTTAGTGCCTAATACAGGGTTTGGTGCCAAGATATAGGTTGTTTTTCTATAAAATTCATCCTTAAGGCTCATGGGCCATGTGTGGGGCCTCAAGCCACCATACTTTGGCATGTGAGAGTGACATGGTTCTCATTTACAGCTTTGGGATGATAATTGTGGTTCTAATTTTCCATTTAGTTGTATAATGCCAAAATACAAAGCCTTACACCAATATTTTCCTCTATGTCTCATGGGAAATTTGTAGGGGCTTAGTTATAACATAAGCTCTACATAAGAAATTTTTAACCTACAAGAGGAATATGGTGACCATATAAAGATTTGTAACACTAAGGAAGGTCGTTATGAACCAATATTTAAATTGAGGGTCTAAGTATTTACCAATTCCATATAGGGCTCATGGTCCATGCACGGTCTTCTAGGCCACCACATATAGATTCTGTAAGGGATCTTTAGCATACATGTGATATATGGTCATCATTTTAAGGATTAAAGGACTAGGTATGGTTCTAAAGGCCCATTCTTTGTTATAGGTCCATATATAAAATTTCACACTAAACATTTATGTAAGGAACTCATGGTCCATTGTTGGCCCGGGAAAGGAGCATAAGGAAGAAGCTCGCATGCGAAACCAAAGAAGATGCGTTGTGCATGAGATGGAAACAAAGGAAGATTGAAAAGGAATCAAAGGACCCATGCAGGAAGAATAGATAGGTATGCGGCGAAGGAAAGGAAAGCATAGAAGTGCGTAGATGATAACGGCCAGAAAGAGACAATGCGGTCGTGGGTGTTGAAGTCGGCTTAAGTTGGCAGATGCCACAGAAGTGGAAGCACGCTGTAAGTAAGGCCATTAGTTCCTCATTTCAAGTCATGATCACCATAGTTGTAGCTTGAGGGACGGCTGATGGTGACAGTTAACAGACTGCATGTAGGTAGTCGACCCTGCATTGTCATGTAAAATAATATAAATAGGAGAGATTCAATAGTTATAAGGTTGCTTTTTGTTGGTTGTAATTACGGGTTAGAGTTGATGGTCAATAGCTACATGTAGTTGCAAATATTAGATCTAAGGAGGAGGATAGTCAGGAATCTGAAGGATGCATTCAGAGTTAGTGCAATACGAGAGCTCTGCTAGAGCAGTGCAGATGCTAGAAAGGTCGATCCAGGCTATGTACGAATTTGTAGATGATAGTAGTAGATTAGGAGAAATAAGACAGAGCATGAGAACCATAAGTCTGAGTCATAAAGACATATCATACAATTAGTCTGCATCTCGTAGACTGCAAGGTGCTATACTCTTTCTTATGCCAGATGAAGAGCACCTTGGTGGTTTTTCCCATATGGGTTTCCATGTTATCTCTTGTGTTTGAATGAATGATTGATGTGGTGAATGTTTATGTGAATTGTTGTTATTTGCTTTCTAAATAGTGTTAAACTCTGCTTAAATCCCTAATGTTATTTTGTAATCAGTAGATATAAGGAGTCACTGAATTGAACATGTATATATTGACCTGTATTTTTCTGTCTTGAGTCATGACTTAACTCGTAGGTCTGATTGGTTATAGTCAGCTACAACGAACAAGTTGCACCAGTTGGGAGGCAAAAAGGAAGGTCAAGTTGTGTGTGATGACGTATATTTGTGATCGGTCATGCAAGACTAGCTCCTCTATCTAGCTATATGGTTGCCTTCGTTGAGCTCCCTGGTTGTGAGCCAAGGGACTATAATCCCTCGACAATCGCAAAAACATGTTTCCGGCGGCTACCCATCTAAGATATATCTCAGGTGAGAGTGTGCCTGCTTCGCAAGCGTTTTTGATAGGGATTTCTTTGTCAGGCTGGTATCTCAGGTAGTTGTTGGATCGGGGGGCTGCGCAAAACCTAGGTCACGTGAGTTAGGAGAAGTGGCCAACAAATGGTTCCGTTATTGAGACGCTATTGATCAAATAAAGGGAAATGTTGTGGCACCCAATTAAGAAAGAGATAGAAGACTGGCTGGATTCTAAAATGCTGGCATTCGCGACTAAGCAGACTAATTTCTAGAAAAGAGAGACTTTTGGGTGAAGCGACCAACTAGTTCATGAGGTAACCAGTCTTAGCAATTGAGTCGCATAGTCTGTGAAGGGAGGTATGCTTTGTAAGAATTAGGATTAATATGGAAGGTAGTAAGAAGAAATGTTCCATGAAATTTTTGAGGATGAGTTGGACACTGGATTCTTGAGAAGTGGAAGGAGGTTTCAGTCAGTAAAGATGAGGAAGGTAGCAGGAGGCAGGAGGGCCTATAGCCTACACAGGGAGGGTGAATATGGATTTGGATCACACCTAGACAAAGGGTCATGCAATGAATAGGAGGAGTATAGTCTGATTTTTGAGAGAGAAGAATCTGGAGAGTCTGCATAATCATCGAGGATAGGACGTGACTATGCCATTCCAGAAAGATACCCTGAAGTGAGACCTAGAAGTACCTCACCTGAACCACTTGTGAACACTAGAGATCCTAGTGTTGGGACTAGTGTGCAAGGAATACCATCATCCATCCTAGTAAATCTAGTAAATCCAGTAAACCCAAAGAATCTAGTGAAAAATCCCAGCGCCATCTTAATGGCAGGGATAGACATTAGGTTACCTACCTTTAATGGGAACGGGATAGAAGACCCAGAACAACATTGGTTCCTTTGTAAAGCTGTCTAAATGGTATGCTTAGTCCATAATGCATACATAAAGAAGGCATAGATGATCACAACCTTAACGGGTCACACACTAGATTAGTTCATGAAATTTTGTGTCGTACCAATCGGAACAACCCAGAAGACTCTTGAGGAGATTCGACGAGCGATGATCTCGGAGTTCAAAAAGCTCCAATTTGATTCCCAATGTATTACCGAGATCAAGGAGATTAAGCAGGTTCTGGTAGAGACCGTATGGTACTTTGATCAGTAGTTCAAAATGTTGATGGCCAAAGTTAGTTTCCAGATGTAGGGCATGCAACATAAAGAGTTGTTTATCATTGTGTTGCTACCTCACATTAGAGGACCACTCATGCAGTAAAATATCGTGACACAGACAAAGGCATTGGAGTTATCAATGAAGCTAGAGGTCTCACCTATTAGGGATGGTGCTGCAGGAATGATACAGATTCAGTCGCAATTGGCTANTTGGGGTCTAAAATGGGCCTCCTAAGGAAAATAATAAAATAATAGTTAAAATAATAAAATAATAGCTAAAATAATAAAATAATATTGATTAATTTTGGAGAAAGAAAGAAAAAAACTACTTTTTGTGTTCATATTTTCGACATATCTCCCTGTGTTTTTACTCAAATTTTGATTGGGAGAGCTCGTTGGATGTTCATGCAAAAGACGGTATGTACACCAGCCAGTTTGTATTGTAAATTTTGTAAATCTATAGGCCATGATGAAAAATATTGTAGGGATTACCAAATCATAAGAGAAAACGGTATATGCATATCTAATGAAGATTGAGGAGCAAATTAAGATTGAATAGGTTGCGCCTCAGTGCCAGGATGCACCTCAGTTTCCATCTGCACAATAGTTTCAGATGGCACCACAGTTCTAGAATACGACCTCGTATAACTTGTATCAATAGTAGTACCAGCAACCACAATACCTACTACAGCCACCTCAACTTCAGCTAAGGGGGGGTGGAAATTACAGGGGCCGAGGAGGAGGAGGATTTGGCTGAGAGAGAGGGTCAGTAGTACGTTACAATTGTGGAGTACCAGGCCATTATGTGAGGGACTTCCCAGAACCTGTGAAGACTTGCTCATATTGTATACAAGAACATAATGTGGAGCAATTTCTGCAACTCATCACTCGATGGCAATCCCGGATGGTTGGAGCAGCTAACCCAGCACCAAACCCTGCACCTAATCCTGTACCAAATGCTCCCAACCCGAAAGCTAATGTCGAAATATAGATGATAGTCGCTGAACCACGAGAACCAAATGTAGCAGTGGTAATAAGAGGAGGTGTTGCGACAGGTGCAGACCAAGCTATGCAGACAGAACCTGCGATGCAAGCGCAATCACAGGTGCAACATGCTGCACAGAAGAAGGCACCTCTTAATGTCCAAGAATAGAAGTGGATATTCATGGATGTATGCCAAGATTTCATAGGAATGGAACAACCATCCACCTATGGCCAAGTAAAATATATGCCTGAGCGATTCCAAAAGATATTCGAACAACAGATTGCGAATAAAAGTGCAGAGAAGGTTAGTAAGCTCAAACCGTTCCTGTCAAATTGTTTGATGCTAATTCAGGACAAGGATGCACTTGCAGAGTTGGGAGATCTTATTGAAATTCTTTCAAAAAAAAGACCTGCCTGTAAAGAAGGTTAACAGTGTCTGGACGAAGTGCAGAAAAGTACATGAGCTCAGGATGACAGCAAAAATCAGCGATTATGACATGGACTATATCATCCTTGACCTGGGATTTGATGTTAACATTCTAATGCACCAAACATGGGAAATAATGGGAAAGCCACCCCTGGAAGGGTATGCAATTCAATTAAGACTTGCTAATTAGACGAAGGTCCTCCCTATTGGTAGACTGAGTCAGGTCCAAGAGGATATTGAAGGATTGCACACTTTTGTGGACTTCGAGGTCATCAATTTAGTAGACGGTACTAATCCCTATCCCGCGCTTCTGGGAATTGATTGGGAAATGGAAAATATAACTATCATAAACTTCAAAAGAAGGACCCTATCATTTTAGGACGATGAGATGAGGGTAGTTGCGCCCCTCGACCCACTAGAAGGACAGATATATGTTGAACCAGTGTTCAATGAAGGGCAAGGTGATCACCTCGACAACATCTATAATGTCACTTCCCTTAAGGAGGACTACATCAATCCTACTGTGGATGGTAACCTGAGCTAGAAATGCTTGAGTTCATGTAAATCGGACTCAGGGGAGGCACTTGAGAACTGGAAGAATCGATTACATGAAGTGTCCACAAGGACATGTGCCCGGATAACTCATTAGAGGAAATTTCAACTCAAAATGGGCCTTTTAACTTTTATTCAAATTCCATGTCATCATCTGTTAGCCAATGAAATTGCTTTAAATTTGAAATACCGTATAGGTCTTAAACACTTTTTTAATATAAATTTGGGGATATGTATCATAAAAAAACTATTTTTTTGTTCGTATTTTTTACATATCTCCCCGTGTTTTTACTCAAATTTCGATCGGGAGAGCTCGTTGGATGCGGAATTAAATTCTGCATCCAACGAGTACCTACTCGGCATACTTTTTACAGACCCCACTACCCCAAAAACAAGAAATACCTAAAAAAATAGAATGATGATATCATCATTCCATTTTTTTCAGGTATTTCTTGTTTTTGGGGTAGCAGGGTCCGTCAAAAGTATGCCGAGTGGGTACTCGTTGGATGTGGAATTTAATTCCCCATCCAACGAGCTCTCCCGATTGAAATTTGAGTAAAAACACGGGGATATATGTCAAAAATACAAACAAAAAAGTAGTTTTTTTCTTTTCTTCCTCCAAAATTAATAAATATTATTTTATTAATTCATTTTAGGAGGCCCAGTTTGAGTTGAAATTTTATCTAATGAAGTCTGTCCAGCGAGTGGGAACTCAATTGTGACCGCTACCCACATATGAAGGACTACCTAACTTGGCAACGTTCTTGACTGATTTTGAAGAATCAGTAATAGAGTTGCAACGACTATCTGCACTAGACTTTGCATTGAAAGCTATACCTACGCGATGGTGGGGTACGTATAAAATTTCTATAACTGAATGGCCGCAGTGCAGAAGGATACTAGATGTAAGGTTCAGAGATCAGGTCACAACTGTGACACAAATGTATATAGGGTTATCAGACCCTATTGAACACTTGGAGCAGTGCTCCACAGCATTCTCGAACTACCCCCGTCAGGAGTGGGTTCACCACTTTATCCATACCCTTGAGATGGAACCAAGAGGCTAGTATGCATCTATGGATTTGCGTCAAGAGACAAGGGAATGGGAAAAATTTGCGCATAATTTCACTTACACATTCCAGTGTGTGGACGAGCAACCGACAATTGATATTGCGTTGAAGGCTATTAAGGAAAAGATATTCATTGAGATCGCGCTGGAGGTTGTGTATTCTCAAACTTGCACTGTGTATTCGCACCAATGCTGTGAGATAGTTAAGCACTAGATGACATGCTATAACCTTTCTGGAGACCCAGAGGATGATCCGACTAACATCAATATTCCAGAGGCGGAGGGCTCGTGTGTGGTAGAAGGAAGCGGAATTTCCAATGAGTAGTTTCTTAAACCGCTAAAAGTCAAGAAGGTTAAAATTGGGTCAGAGGAAAATCCAAAATTTGCTAACATTGGAGACTATTGGGATGAAGAAACAGTAGCTAAAATCACTGATCTACTACATGAATTCCAGGACCTATTCACGATAAAATTCAGGGAGATGAAGGGAATAGTTGGGGATTTGGGTGAAATGAAAATCCCACTCAAACCTGATGCAAGGCCAGTAAAACAGCACCCATATAGACTAAATATGTGCTAAAAAGTGTAAGAAAAACTGGATCGCATGTTGGAAGCAGGAATTATTGAACCTGTTGAAGAATCGAAGTGGATAAGCACTATCGTGATACAGGACAAGAAGGCGACAGGCGAGGTCAGGATCTGTGTTGACCTTAGGAAACTAAACGATGCATGCTTACATGATCCATTCCCAACACCATTTACAGATGAAGTCTTGGAAAGCGTTAGCGGACAAGAAATGTACTCATTCACAGACGGATTCTCAGGCTACCATCAAGTCCGAATTGCACCAGAGGATCGTCACAAGAAAACCTTTGTAACAGAATGGGGATGCTACCAATACAAGGTAATGCCCTTTGGCCTTAAAAACACCCTTTCTATTTTTTCTAGAATAGTAGTTTCTACTTTTAAAGATTTCATTCATAAATTTCTTGAAGTATACTTTGATGACTGGATGGTTTTTGGTCTGGTAAGAGACCATATTGAGAATTTGTGCATGATGCTGGAAAGATTTCGTCAATATCAAATAGAACTAAATTTGAGAAAATTTATATTCTATTCACCATTTGGTGTACTGCTGGGCCATGTAGTATGCCACGATGTGATCCTGGTCGATCCCTCAAAGGTAGCAATTATTCTGGACCTGCCTCTACCCACATCGATCACACAACTCAGATCTGCATTGGGACATACTAGATATTATCGGAAATTTATCAGGGGATAAGTAGAGATAATCGCTCCTATGGAGAAGCTATTGAAGAAGGATTCCAAGTTCGAGTGGAATGAAAAATTATCAGGCGAGTCTGGATAAACTAAAGAATAAAATGGATATTGCACCCATATTAATATTCCCAGAGTGGAAAAATGAATCCCATGTGCATGTTGATGCATCATCAATTGCGCTAGGTATAGTATTAACCCAACCAGGAGAGGGCGCAATTGACCATCCAATTGAATTTGCAAGCAGGAAAAGAAAGAAAAACTATACCACAACTAAAAGAGAAGGGCTTGCAATGGTCTACGCGCTACAAAATTTCAGACATTATCTATTGGGTGGCCACTTCAAAATGTTCATCGATCATTCGACGATGAATTACCTGGTCAATAAGCTAGTGTCGGGGGGGGGGGGGGGGGGGGGGGGGGGGGGGAAGATCTGCCAGTGGCTCCTCCTATTTCAGGAATTTGAATTTGAAGTCATTGTGAAGAAAGGACAACTAAATGTTGGTCCTGACTACTTATCGCGCATTGAAAGTGGGGAGGAACCCACCGGCCCAGAGGATAATCTACCAGATGCACAACTATTTGCTATTGACGTCGTCGATAAAGAATTTGATGTTATTATACACCTATTGAATACAGCCTATGCACCTGAAGGTTATTCAACATGGAAAAAGAAATAACTAGTTGTCAAGGCCTCAGACTACATGCTGATCATGGGAAAACTCTATAAGTTGGGACCAGATGAAATACTGCATAGATGTGTCTTTGATCATGAAAGATAGTGGGTAATGGCTGAAGCACATGCAGGTGTTTTAGGAGGACACTACGCTAGGAAGGAAATGATGCGGAAGATTTTGCAAGCGGGACTCTAGTGGCCAATGATACATATGGATACAAGGAAATACTGCCGCAATTGTGATAAGTGTCAAAGAACGAGGAAACCATCATGACGTGATGAAATGCCACTCGCGCCACAAATTACACTATAGGCCTTTGATAAATTGGCAGTGGATTTTGTCAGCCCTATCATTCTGCCGGGGAAATGGACTGGTGCACACTATATTATAACTGCTACATATTACTTGACAAGATGGGCAGAAGCAGCACCTGTGAAAGATTGTACTTCTGTGACTGCAGTGAATTTCCTTTTTGAAAATGTAGTCACAAGGTTTGGTTGCCCGAAGATCTTTATTAGTGACCAAGGTACACATTTTGTAAATAAGCTAATTGTTGAACTCATTGCAAAATTCCAAATCCAGCACAAGAAAACTACCCCTTACCATCCTCAAGCAAATGGGACCGCGAAGGCCTTCAATAAGATATTGGAGAATGCATTAACCAAGGTCTGTAATGTACGTAGGGATGACTGGGACCAGAAAGTCTCAGCAATGTTAAGGGATTATAGAACAACATGCAAAAGACTAACTGGATACAATCCTTTCCACTTAGTCTATGGACAAGAAGTAATCATACCCATGGAGTACATTGTGTCGATCCTGTGAATAGCTGCGCTAACAGAGATGACAGATACTGGTTCTATAGAAGAAATACTTGCAGAGCTCATTCAAATGGAGGAAGAACGCTTCATTGCGATTTTCTATCAGAATGTGGAAAAGCAACGACATAAAGCATGGCATGACCACCACATCATAATAAAGCAGTTCTAGGTTGGTGGACTTGTTCTGATGTATGAGAGCAAGTTTCTCAAGCACTCAAGTAAGCTAAAAATGCACTGGTTAGTTCCATATATGGTTGAGCACATTACAGAAGCAGGCGCAGTAAAACTGCATAAGTTGGATGGAACATTGGTGGTGGGTATGATCAATGGCATCTGATTAAAACCGTATCGCGATGTCTGTGGCATGGTCCCATAAGGTCGTGGCGTGCAGTAAAAAAAAAATCCGCTAACAAGCCAAGAGACAACTGGAAGAAAGTGAAAGACAACTACTAGGCACTAATGGCCTCTAAATGCATGAGAATTTTGAAAAAGATCCGGCGCCAGTAAAAGTTCAGTAGCATTAAAATGGCAAGTCTGAGGAGAAGGGAGGCAGGATTTTTGGTCCAATCCCCCATATTTCCATTAACTTTCCTGACAAAGGTATGATGGAACCTATGTGTGTAAGTACAATCCATGAAGGACGAGCCCATGTGCTCCATCAAAGGGTCGATCACTATGACCTGTCAGCTAGGAGGCTCGTCGCCTATAAAAAGTAGTTAAACCCTCTCATTATAACCTTTATAGTAACTTTGCACACTAAGAAAACAAAGAGCCAAATGTGTTGAATGAACCGAGCCATCCTCCTGAGCCAAATCCCATGCTCATTGAGTTATCCGGTTATATTAAGGAGTCGGCTGTTTTGTTAACCTTACCCTGCCCAACTTCAGAAGCACCATATGTCTCTGACTCCAACTCAACCAGCCAAGAAGATGAAGAGGACTCCAACTAAGCCGAAGGTACCTCTGAAGCTTAAAATAGTGCAGAAACCACCATAGAAATCACCACACCTACCACCACCAGGGGGTCAGCTTACGCAGATGCCTGAAACCCAGCCACTAGTATAGCCAGTCAGAGCCCATGTTTTTATAGCCAGATCCCCATCAAGTGTAGACCTCCCCACTTGCTCTAGCCCCATAGAAAAGATACCAAAGGACCTCAAAGATAACCTGGTTTTGCCACCACCATCACTTCAAGAATTGGGGCGCACTGTTGAAGAAAATAACTTGCTTCCTCCATATGTATCACCAAGGAAGTTAGGTGCCATTATAGTAATGGTGGACATACCAGAGCTATTAAAAGAGCCCATTATTCCTGAGGGTGTCATGAGGCCACAGGATTCCATCGCTTCCAAACTCCAGGAATTGAAATTTGAGGACTACGACACTAGAAAGAAAAACATGTCCAGAGATCAATTCATGGTCGTAAAGGCCAGTATACTGCCGAATGAAGACATTGTCTTTGCAATGGACTATGCACGCAGATTGGAGCAGTTAGGTATCTTAAACCTACTCCTTATGCCCCATTTCGGCCGCTCTGGTCTGGTCTAAATGTATGTCAAGCAGCTATTGGTATGCTTCCATGGAGGCTACCTCTGGCTGAACAAACTGTATGAGGTAACAATGGACCTAATCTTGGCCATTACAGGTCTCCCACGACAAGGACTCGACCTGGACCCATATGTGCACAATGAGGGGGAAAAGCTAGACAAAAGAGATATGAAGACCAAGTACCATCTTCTCCATGGCGGGAAGGGCTTCCTTATTACCTCCATCAATGATAGTGCTTTAAATGTTGCAACAAAAATATTGTGCAGCATGATCCTGCGCAAGATGAGGCCTACTGAGTGCACCGCTACAACAGTAGAGTTAGAAGAAAATTGTGCATAAGGGGTGCACATTAACTGGTCCGATTTTCTCATGAATGAACTGATGGACGATGCACGCGAAGCACAAGAACAACCCACGGTGAAGTTTCACTTCTTATGACTTTTAATTCTAATCTCATTTGTGGTATGGGCTCCACCACTGGATTATCAATCCATGGATATCCCAATAGAGCTCCTCGACATGCCATATCAAAATATCTAGGACCATAACGATAATAAGCACAAGGTCGATGCCAGAATTGCATTCTTTCTACAAGGAGAAAGGCTCTGATAGATTGTGTGAAGGCAATACCAACTGAATCTTGCGACGATTACCAAGTATCTGTTCACCCAATTCCATGCAGTGTTGCACAAAATCATTTTACATCTATGTAAGGACCCCAAGAAGCAGGCACTCCCGACATTCTTCATCCTCTAAGATGCAGATATCGAGCGGGAAATCCAATATTGGCCTAAATAATGGCTTAGTTGTCATGGGGAGGTGCCTGCAAGGTAGCAAGTTCCATAGGGGGGTCCATAAGAGAACCCGACATAGGAAAATGTGAGTACCAGTACCCGGGAGCATCAAGATGGCTCCCAAGAAGAAGAAGCAGAAGAAGAGGACCACGACTCGCCTAGTTTCGATAACGAAAACTCTCCTACTGATGAAGAGGTGAGCACCAAAAGGACAAGAAAAAGGAAGGGTAAACAGCCCATGGAGGAAGATGAAGAGGCCTTTGCCATCTCACATAGGAAGAAGCAGAAGGCTAACTGATCCCAAGTAATGGGCATAGCAGATGAGGATCTGACCCTTCTCACTGAAGCAGTCACCGAAGTAGCCAAGGAAACCTTGGGTAACCTCACAAGCCGACAAACCAAATGGATAACTTCCATCACTATGAAATTCAACCGACTGGCCGAGACTATTGCAGAAGTGTGTGACACCATATAGGCTGAAACCTATGGTGTGGACCCAGCAGACACTCTAGCAATGCCAGTGCTACTCCTGCCCTTAAGAATAGAAATGCCCACGTGGGAATTTTCTACAGAAGAAGAAGAACAAGAGGTAACTGTCCATAGCTTGGACACATTGGTCTTGGATTTTCCTAAGCTAACGTTGCCCCAGAGATATTCCCTTCAGCATGCCACTGCCACATAAGTCAGAATTCAGGAAAATGCGGTTGCATACCAGGAATCTAGGGCAACTAGGAAAGAAAGGGAGCGCAAGCAAGTTATCAAGCACCAACAGGAAGACCTGAAATCCCAAGCCCAAAAACAGGCTTCATTGGAACAAGCTATAAAGGAGGAAGTCGTGCAACTGTCAGAAGAGGAGAAAGAAGTCAAGGAAAAACTGCTACACCAGCTAAGGCGGCTATCCAACCTAGACACAGACCTAAAGAAACAAGTCCAGGAGATGAAAACCAACCAATAGCCAAGCACGCCCCCCAAAGTACTGTAGGAAAGTCAGCAATTAGAAAATCAGGCCGTTTCCCGACTTAGGGAAGCCGAGAACATTTGCGCAAAGGAAATGGAAGCAATCGCCATGACATGGGAACAACTCATTGATGATGAAACTGCAGAACGACTTGCTGAGAAAGCATGGCAAGCTGACCTACATATATTAGCAGTAAAGGCTGAGATTAAGAAGCTTCCAACTAAGGAAAAAATCTCCAAAGTTACTGAGCTTAAGCAACTCCTGGACAAGGAAAGAGCTTTGCGCGACCGGAAAATCATGCGTAACAAGGAGACAGCTAAGTAGTAGGTCGAATTTGAAAGGGTAATAGGGTTAATTCAGCCTGTACAGCAGCGAATCTACAAGTTCACTCAAGCACTGGCCACTACTTCATTGGAGCACCCTAGCAACGACAGATTGCAAGAGCTCGAGCAACAGGAAGATGAAGCTTGTCGGGAGATAGAATGGCTTACTCCCATTCTGTCCCAATTCCAATAGAAGGTTGGAAGTGTAGAACAGCCGGCCCCGAAAGATACAAATGAGACTCTGAACGTAGAAGAAAACAAGAGACAAGAGAATAAGAGCAAAAGGAAGACAAAGATGGGTAGGAGGATTAAGTGGCACAATAAGAGCGCCATCAAGAAGGCCCAGACCATACCCAGGACAAACTTATGGACATAGACTACTCAAAAGAGGTTGAAGAAGAAGTTGTATAAACCCAAGCCTCAACATAAAAAAAAAAAACATAAGGAAAAAGGTGCACAAGCCAGGAGACAGAAGAAGCTGCACAAGAGAAAAAAAAAGAGAGAATTTTTTTTGCAAAAGATGCAGTGCAGGTCATGCCTTTTCATATGTCCCTTGCTTCGTGGCTCGGGACAAGCCATAGGTGAGTGTTGGGGGTTTGTTGGCCTGGGAAAGGAGCATAATGAAGAATCTCACACGCGTAACCAAAGAAGATGCATCGCGCGTGCGATGGAAACAAAGGAAGATCGCAAAGGAAGCAAAGGACTCATGCAGGAAGAACATAGAGGTACACGATGAAGGAAATGCAAGTGTAGAAGCACGCAGATGATAACTGTCGAAAAGCAATAGGGCGGTCATGGGTGCTAAAGTTGGCTTAAGTCAGTGGATGCCACACAAGTGGAAGCATGCTGTAAGTAAGGACGTTAGTGCCTCGTGTCAAGTCATGATCACCACAGCTATAGCTTGAGGGAGAGCTAATGGTGACAGTTGACAGACTACTTGTAGGTAGTCGTCCCTGCGTGGTCATGTAAAATAATATAAATAGGAGGGATTCAATAGTTAGAAGGTTTATTTTTTTTGGTCATAATTACGGGTTAGGTTTGATGGTCAATAGTTGCATTTAGTTGCAGAGATTATATCTGAGGAGGAGGATAGTCAGGAATTTGTAGGATGCAGTCAGAGTTAGTGCAATAGGAGAGCTCTGCTAGAGTGGTGTATATGCTAGAAAGGTCGATCCAGGCTGTGTGTGGATCTGTAGATGATAGTAGTAGATTAGGAGAAATAAGAAAGAGCATGAGAACCATAAGTCTAATTCATAAATACATATCATACAATCAGTATGCATCCCATAGACTGCAAGGTGCTATACCCTTTCTCATGCCAGATGAAGAGCACCTTGGTGGTTTTTCCTAGATGGGTTTCCACATTATCTCTTGTGTTTGAATGAATGATTGATGCGGTGAATGTTTATGTGAATGGTTGTTATTTTCTTTCTGAATAGTGTTAAACTCTACTTAAATCCATGATGTTATTCTGTAATCAGTAGATGAATGCTTGGGAAGGCCTCACTGAACTGAACATGTCTATGCCGACCTGCATGTTTCTATCTTGAGTCATGACTTAAGTCGTAGGTCTGATTGGTATGAGTCAGCTATGCTGCACAAGTTGTGCCAGTTGCAAGGCAGAAAGGAAGGTCAAGTTTCCCGTGATGACGTACATTTGTACTTGGTCATGTAAGACTGGCTCCTCTGTCCAGCCATCTAGTTACCTTCATTGATTTCCTTAGCTGTGAGCCAAGGCACTATAATCCCTCGACAATTGTGGAAACATGGTTCTGGTGGTTACCCATCTAAGAGATATCTCGGGTGAGACTGCGCCTTCTTCGCAGGTGTTGCTGACAGGGCTTGCTCTATCGGGCTGGTATCTTGAGTAGTTGTTGGATCGGCAGGCTGCGCAGAACCTAGGTCATGTGAGTTAGGAGAAGTGGCCAAAAAATGGTTCTGTTTTCAAGACCCCATTGATCAAATCGAGGGAAATGTTGTGGCACCCAATGAAGAAAGAGATAGAAGACTGGCTAGATTCTAAGCTGCTGGCATTCACGGCTAAGCAGACTAATTTCCAGAAAAGGGAGACTGTTGGGTGAAGTGATCAGCTGGTTCATGAGGTAAACAGTCTTAGTAGTTGAGCCGTGCAATCTATGAAGGGGTTTATGCTTTGTTAGAATTAGGATTAATATGGAAGGTAGTAAGAAGAAATGTTCCATGGAAGTTCTGAGGATGAGTGGGACACTAGATTCTTGAGAAGTGGAAGGAGGTTTCAGTCAGAAAAGAGGAGGAAGATAGTAGGAGGCGGGAGGGTCTATAGCCCACCCAGGAAGGGTGAATATGGATGTGGGTCACACCTAGACAAAGGGTCATGTGGTGAACAAGAGGAGCATAGTCCGATTTCTGAGAGATCAGAATCAGGAGAGTCTACAGAATTACCGAGGATAGGACGTGACTATGCCATTCAAGAAAGATCTCGTGAAGTGAGACCTAGAAGTTCCTCACCTGAACCACTTATGAACATTGGAATTCCTAGTGTCGGGACTGGTGTGCAAGGAATCCCATCATCCATCCTAATAAATCTAGTAAATCTAGTAAACCTGGAGAATACAGTGAACGATCCCAGCACCACCGTAATGGCGGGGACATATGTTAGGTTACCTACCTTTAATGGGAAGGGGACAAAAGACCCAGAACAACATTGGTTCCTTTGTGAAGCTATCTGGATGGTACACTTAGTCCATAATGAATATATAAAGAAGGCACAGATGATCACGACCTTAAGGGGTCGTGCACTAGATTGGTTCATGAAATTTTGTGCCATACCAATCGGAACACCCCAGATGACTCTTGAGGATATTCGACGAGCGATGATCTCGCAGTTCAAAAATCCTCAATATGAGTCCCAATGTATTACTGATATAAAGGAGATTAAGCAGGCTCCGAAAGAGACCGTATGGGACTTTGATCAGCGGTTCAAAATGCTGATGACGAAATTTAGTTTCCAAATGTCGGACGTGCAACATAAATAATGGTTTATCGATGTGTTGCTACCATAGACTAGAGGACCACTCATGCAGCAAAATATCGTGATGCAGATGGAAGCAATGGACTTAGAAATGAAGCTAGAGGCCTCACCTATTGTGTATGGCGTAGCAGGAATGATACAGATTCAGTCGCAATTAGCTAATCTGACAATTCAACTCCAAGATATAAAAAGAGGAAAATAAGTACATGAAGATCTCTGGTGTATGTAATGCTAGACCAATGGACATACCAAAGATGAATGCCCAACCTATATGAACTACATCTCGTCCAGTGCATCAAACACATTGAGTTCCCAAGTGTTTCCCTAGTGCAATATCTATCAAACAAGGGGACGACGTGACGTAGATTGCATGTTCATGCAAATGACGGTATGTACACCAGCCAGTTTGTATTGTAAATTTTGTAAATCTGTAGGCCATGATAAAAATATTATAGGGCTTACCAACTCATAAGAGAGAAAATGGTAGATTCATATCTAATGAAGACTGAGGAGCATATGAATATTGAACAGGATGCACCTCAGTTTCCACCTGCACAGCAGTTTTAGATGGCGCAACAGTTCCAGAATACAGCTCCGTATAACTTGTACCAACAACGATACCAGCAACCGCAATACCTGCTACAACCACCTCAACTTTAGCTAAGGGGGGGTGGAAATTAGAGGGTCCAAGGAGGAGGAGGATTTGGCTGAGGGAGAGGGTGAGTAGTATGTTACAATTGTGGAGTACTGGGCCATTATGTGAGGGACTTCCCAGAACCTACGAAGAATTTCTCATATTGTATACAATAACATAATGTGGAGTAATGTATGAAACTCATCACTCGATGCCAAGCCCAGACGGTTGGAACAGCTAACCCAACACCAAACCCTGTACCTAATACTATACTGAATGATCCCAACCTGAATGCTAATGTCAACATACAAATGATAGTCATCGAACCATGAGAACCAAATGTAGCTGTAGTAATAAGAGGATGTGTTGTGATAGGTTTGGACCAAACTACGCAGACAGAACCTGCAATGCAAGTGCGACCTACCACATAGAAGAAGGAACCACTTAATGTCCAAGAACAGAAGCAGATATTCATGGATGTATGCCCAGAGTTTGTAGGAATGGAACAACCATCCACCTCCAGCCAAGTAAAAGATATGCCTGAGCGATTCCAAAATATATTCGAAAAACAGACTGCGAACAAAAGTGCATAGAAGGTTAGTAAGCTCAAACCGTTCCTGTCAAATTTTTTGGCGCTAATTCAGGATAAGGATGCGCTTGTAGAGTTGGGAGCTCTTATCGAAATGCTTTCAGAAAAAGACCCACCTATAAAGAAGGTTAAAAGTGTCTGGACAAAGTGCAAAACAGGATGTGAGCTCAGGATGACAACACAAATCGGCGATTACAACATGGACTATATCATCCTTGACCTGGGATCCGATGTTAACATTCTAATGCGCTAAACATGGGAAATAATGGGCATGCCACCCCTGTAATGGTCCCCAATTCAATTAAGACTTGCTAATCAAATGAAGGTCCTACCTGTTGGTAGACTGAGTCAGCTCCAAGTGGATATTGAAGGATTGAGCACTTTTGCGGACTTCGAGGTCATCAATATAGTAGACGATACTAATCCCTATCCCGCACTGCTGGGAATTGATTAGGCATTGGAAAATCAAAATATAATAAACTTCAAAAGAAGGACCCTATCATTTGAGGATGATGAGATGAGGGTGGTTGCACCCCTCAACCCACTAGAAGGACAGAGATACGTTGAACCGGTGTTCAATGAAGGGCAAGGTGATCACCTCGACAACATCTATAATGTCACTACCCTTAAGGAGGACTACATCAATCCTACTGTGGATGGTAACCTGAGCTGGAAATGCTCGAGTTCATGTAAATTGGACTCAGGGGAGGCACTTGAGAACTGGCATAATCGATTACATGAAGTTCCCACAAGGACATGTGCCCAGATAATTAAGTCTATCCAACGAGTGGCAACTCAGTCACGATCGCCACCCACATATGAAGGACTCCTTAACTTGGAAGCATTCTTGATTGAGTTTGAAGAATTGGTAACATATCTACAGCGACTATCTGCACTAGACTTTGCATTGAAAGCTACGCCCACGTGATGGTGGGGTATGCATAAAATTTCTATAACTGAATGTCCGCAGTGCAGAAAGCTACTAGAGGTAAGGTTCGGAGATGAGGTTGTAACTGGGACACAAAGGTATACAGGGTTATCATACCCTGTTTAACTCTTGGAGCAGTGCTCTGTAGCATTCTTGAACTACCCCCGTCAGGAGTGGGTTAACCACTTTATCCATACCCTTGATATGGAACCAAGAGGCTAGTACGCATCTATGGAGTTTCGTCAAGAGACAAGGGAATGGGAAAAGGTTGTGTAGAATTTCACTTACACATTCTTGTTTGCAGATGAGCAACCAACAATTGATATTGCGTTGAAGGATATTAAGGAAATGATGTTCATTGAGATCCCGTTGGAGTTTGTGTATTCTCAAACTTTCACTGCGCATTCCCACCAATGTTGTGAGACAGTTCAGCACAGGATGACATGCTATAACCTTTCTGGAGACCTAGAGGATGATCCAACTAACATCAATATTCCAGAGTTGGAGGGCTCGCATGCGGTAGAAGGAAGCGACATTTCTAGTGAGAAGTTTCTTAAGCCGCTAAAAGTCAAGAACGTTAACATTGGGTTAGAGGACAATCCAAAATTTCCTAACATTGGAGACTATTGGGATGAAGAAATAGTATCTAAAATCATTGATCTACTAAATGAATTCCAGGACCTATTCCTGACAAAATTTAGGGAGATGAAGGGGATAGTAGGGTATTTGGGTGAAATGAAAATCCCACTCAAACCTGATGCAAGGCCGGTAAAACAATGCCCATACAGACTAAATCCATGCTATAAGGAAAAAGTGAAAGTAGAACTGTATCGCATGTTGGAAGAAGGAATTATTGAATCTATCAAAGAATCAGAGTGGATAATCCCTATCGTGATACATGACAAGAAGCCGACAGGTGAGGTCAGGATCTGTGTTGACCTTAGGAAACTAAACGATGCCTGCTTACATGATCCATTCCCAATGCCATTTACATATGAAGTCTTGGAAAGCGTCAGCGAAAAAGAAATGTACTCATTCACAGATAGATTCTCAAGCTACCATCAAGTTCAAATTGCACCAGAGGATCATCACAAGACAACCTTTGTAACAGAATGGGGATGCTACCAATACACGGTAATGCCCTTTGGCTTAAAAACGCCCTTGCTATTTTTTCTAGAATAGTTGTTTCTGCTTTTAAATATTTCATTCATAAATTTCTTGAAGTATACTTTGATGACTAGACGGTTTTTGGTCTGGTAAGAGACCATATTGAGAATTTGCGCATGATACTGGAAATGTGTCATCAGTATCAAATAGCATTGAATTTGATAAAATGTATATTCTGTCCACCATTTGGTGTACTGCTGGGCCATCTAGTATGCCCCGATGGGATCCTGGTCAATCCCACGAAAGTAGCAATTATTCTGGACCTGCCTCCACCCACATTGGTCACACAACTCAAATCTGCATTGGTACATACTGGATATTATTGAAAATTTATCAGGGGATACGCAAAGATAAACACTCCTATGGAGACGATATTGAAGAAGGATGCCAAGTTTGAGTGGAATGAAAATTGTCAGGCGAGTCTAGATAAACTAAAGAACAAAATGGCTACTACACCCATATTAATATTCCCAGACTGGAAAAAGGAATTCCATGTGCATGTTGATGCATCATCAATTGTGTTGGGTATAGTATTAACCCAACTAGGAGAGAGTGCAATTGACCATCCAATTGCATTCGCAAGCAGAAAACTATCCACAACAGAGAAAAATTATAACACAACTGAAAGAGAAGGGCTTCCAATGGTCTATGCACTACAAAAGTTCAGACATTTTATCTAGTTGTTCATATGACATTGTTTAGTTGTAGAATGTTTGCATTGATGATAGTATACTACTAATATGCATGTGATGGGTAAGTAGCTCATCGTTCTATACAACTCTGCATTGCTACTTATCTAGGAATAAACCTCTTTGCTGACATATTGGATTAGTGCACAATTTTGATGATGTCATGGTAGAGATGTAAGGAATATAGAAATTTTCCATGAGATATGGATGAATGTTGTATTGGCTAAAATAGTTGAATGATTATCTTTATGCATAAGAATTTTCCATTATAAATATGCATTATGAAATGTTTCTAAGCATACAACTGGTGCATTTGACTTGTAGGAAATATTGCGTACAATCGCCTACAAGAAAAGAAGGATAAGACTTGTTCCAAAGAACAAGTGACGAGAGTTCAATATTCACTCTAATAATCCAAAATGAAGAATGATGACTAGAATGCAATGTCAAATACCTAAAGGGAAGTTTGTATTATCTTCCATATGGATCTACAATATCCAACATGCAACAGACGGCAACATCGTGGGATACAAGGCAAGATTCGTAGCACGAGGCTTCACACAGAAAGAAGGCATAGACTACAAAGAGACATTTTCATCCACTGGAAATCAATACACATGAGAGTCAGACTCATGTGTGCAAATTAAAGAAGGCCTTGTATGAGCTTAGAAGTCACCCATGGGATAACACATAGATGAGGATCTTGGAGATCACCTAGAGTAATTAAGATCTTAACCTTTGCTACAAGGTTGAAAATGAAAGCCTATAGAGGATGACAAGATCATAGATGGGTGCGAGAAGAACTTCTGAAAAGGTTCAAGATAGAGGATCTTGGTATCTAGTGACCCTAGATGGATACGTAGAATATTAGTAGTAGAGGAAGCTACTTGTCACTCCAGTACAGAATGCTTCAATACATAGAGTATGAAATGCAGAGGGAGAATGATGCTCCACTTCAGAGGGAGTGACTGCAGAAGATTATGAGGTTTGACATGGTATGACAGGATGGACAGCTTACTGATGGCTCTAGGATTTGCTGAGAGTAAAGAGGATTCCAACCTTTACTTCAACGTTGAAGTTGGAATACCAGTGATGATCCTATTATATGTCAATGAATTTTCCCTGACAAAAAAAGTGGAACTCATTAAAGTTGCAAGAAGGAGACTTGCTGCCGAGTTCAAGATGAAAGAATTGAGTATGGTGCATTACTTTCTATACATGGAGGTGTGGCAGAGTGCAAATGAAATATCCCTTGGACAAGGGAAGTATGCAGTGGAGACCCCGAATAGGTTCGGGATGATGGACTACAAGGCCATGACCACACCTATGGCATCGAATTTGAAGTTATTGAGTGATGCTTCATCAGAGTCGGTTGATTCCACAATGTATTGTTACATGATTGGGTCATTGATGTACCTGAAAAATACGAGACCAGATATTTTTTTTTTGTGAACACATTGAGCCAGTTCCTAACATATCCAATACATGTTCACTTGATTGTTGCAAAGCATATTCTAAGGTACCTGAAGGGTACAATTGACTATGGTCTCAAGTATGAAGTGAATTAGAAGACTAACATGCATGGCTATGTGGATTCTGATTGGGTAGGAAGTGCCATTGATAGGAAGAGCACTTTGGGGTGCTGCTTCAGTATGGGATCAGGTGTGATCTCTTGGTTTTGAAGGAAGCAGTCCTACGCGGCACTAACTACAACCGAAGAAGAATAAGAGGAGCAGTGAAGCTCCAGTTTGTGATCCAGATCAAGATCTCTCGAAAGAGAGATTTCTAGCATAGCCGATGAGACAGGTTGTCTGAGCATAAAATCCTGGTGAAGCTCGTAGGTTGCTTAGATGTAAACGGTCCTATAGGTTTTCCTCAGATGTAATCAGTCTTGGTGAAGCTCGCAGGTTATCCTTATACATAATCATCCCTGATGTGATTCTATGCTAGAAATGGATAGAGTAAAGTTTGAGTACTTCAAGGTTAAGCTTGGTGTTCTCCATATCAAGGTTCCTTCCAAGGGGAAGTGATGAGTTCGGAAACCTTTATGACATGGTGGAAGGATTGGTTTCTCCCATGGTTAGATGTAAGTGTTGTTCCTTTCTAACATGGTGGCATGATTGGTTCCTCCCATGGTCAAATATAAGTGTTGTGCCTTTCTGACATGGTGGAAGGATTGGTTCCTCCCATGGTCAGATGCAAGTGTTGTGCCTTTCTGACATGGTGGCAGGATTGGTTCCTCCCATAGTCAGATGTAAGTGATGTTCCTTTTTGAGATGGTGGCAGGATTGGTTCCTCCCATCATTCAGATGTAAGTGTTGTTTTTTTTTGACATGGTGGCATGATTAGTTCCTCCCATGTTCAGATGTAAGTGCAGAGCCTTTCTAACATGGTGATAGGCGGGGCCTCCCATTGTCATATGTAAGTGTAGAGCCTTTCCATGTATGGTAGTAGGTGTGTCCTACCATGCTAATGGATGTAAGTGTTAGAGCCTTTCCCGGATGGTAGTAGGTGTGTCCTACCATGCCGGTGGATGTAAGTGTTGGATCCTTTCCCGGATGGTAGTAGGTGTGTCCTACCATGCCGGTGGATGTAAGTGTTGGAGCCTTTCCCGGATGGTAGTAGGTGTTGAGTCACAAAAATACCACACTTTATTCATCTTTGATATACCATTTGTCACCTTATTCCTCTTTTATCTTTCCATAAAACCATTAATATCCACCACTTTGATAATACATATGGGTTTATATTACCATTTTCCAAATAATTTATTTTTGAGTGAATTTTTGGCTAAATATTAAGAAAATTAATATATTTTCTTTATACCTTAAAGTTGGATGAGTTTGGTGATGATTACAGGTATATTTGAAGACTTTAACAAGCTCAAAAGTCACCACCTAGCCTCAAATTCGAATTTCATCTTCAAGATATGGGATAATTTCAAGGAGAAGATCATGGAGATGGAATATCTTATCCAAGATATCATGGAGGATTTGAAGGGATGAGTTGAGAGAAAAGTGGGTTTGTTGATGATTTGAAGGGCTAAGATGAGAGAATAGCGGATCTGTAATTATGATTAGTTATCTTGAATTCATGTTTAAACGGGAGGGTTCTCTCCTCATTTTGTTAGATATCTCTCTAGTGGTTTGGAAGTAGAGAATGGTTTAGATTTTTTTTGAGAGTTAGTCATAGAGTGGATTTTCATTGTTATGTAATAGAGATGATGCTTAATGCAAATCATTTTATTCTCCCATGTTAATTTGAGTTTTTTTCTTATGAATTGTTAGTATAGAATTTAAGTGATTTCTTTCTTATGAATTGATAGTATAGATTTGTCATGAGCTCACATCTATAATTTAGTCTTTCTTTACCAAGTTAATTTATGCAATTTCATGTTTTCTACAATTAGATTTATTTTCATACAATTTCTTGTTTTCATAAACTAGATTTAATTTTAGTTGTGTGTTTCATTACTAAGCATTTGTAGAATAGGTTAGCAATACTCTGCCCCTGCATATATTTTGTCTGCACCTCGCAAGTTTACACTCTCTTCGGGTTGACAATTAAATCGTTGGATATGTTATAAATTGTTTAATGTTTTTCACCAACATTTGAGCGCCCTTGTCAGGGAGGTGCTAAAAGGGATCAGAGTTTAGATAGATAGATAGTTTGTTTTTTTTCTTATTATATAGAAAGGGGGAGGGGAAACATTAAGACACAAGGATGAATTCACTATGGAATTTCTGTGGTATAACAGTCATACGCATTCACTTTAGTGGGTCACCCGAAATCCTTGTTGTTTATGCAAGCATGTTTATTTTTCTTCAAACTGTTTTCTTTTTCTGCAAGAGTGTTCTTTCATTTTCTGCAAATGCGAGCTTGTTTTTATGCAAATTTTCCCTTCTCATTTTCAATTTGGATTGCTTTCATTTTTGGGCTAGCCTTTATTTCATACTAACTTGTTTTTAATTTTGTATATGTCATTTTTGTTTTATACAGATTTTTGTGCACCTTTAATTTCTGTTATTGCACTCATTTTGTACTAACTCATTTCGTGTTGTTTTTTGCATTTGTCATGTACATGTTTTTCATTTTTTTAACCATTTGATTTGATAAAATGATTTTACGATGAGCATAAGTCTAGAACAGTTCACTCAGATCCTAGCAAAAACAGAGGAGATCTTGATAGCAACCAAAGATGTAATTACTCCTCCTGAAGCAAGCAAGGAAGAATCGACATTTGAAGAATCATGCATATTAGATGAAGAACACATGTTAGAACTGGAGATTGAAGAGGATGAAGAAGGGATCTCGAGTGATCATCATGCAAATGAAAGCTACATCGAACAATGGTTCCAAGTATGTATTAAGTTAGATTAGTTTTTTTTTTTTTACTTTGTTAATTTACATTTACAATACCTAATTTCGCATACTTTTGAATATATTATATTTTATTTACTACTTTTACATGTATGGTTCCACTGAAAATTTCACTACACGTAAATGATTGTAAATTATAATTAAAGTAAAGTAGGTAGGTTTTGGTTTCTTTCAATTAGCATATAGGATGCTTTGCTTTAATTTACTGTAATGTTTCTATTTGATTTTATTTTTAATAGTCTTAAATTACTATTTTTTTAATTTTGTTAGAAATTAAAAATAGTTTTAATCTTTTAAATCTGAAAAAATTTATGAAATTTTTATCTCTTTTCATTTTCATTTTTTATTTAATAAATTTTCTAAGTCATGCTAGGAATAAAAACAATACATTAGGAGTTAGTTTCTTTTAAACCTATGAACAATTAGAAAATAAAATTAATTAATTAATTAATAAACAAATAAAATAATAATAAAAATCTATATAGTTTTTTGTTTTAGTTTTAATATGTTTCTTTGTTTATTTTAGTTTTTTTTTAAATAAATAAAAAAATCTAAATAAAATAAAAATTTCACCCTTTATTTTGTGAAGAATAAGAAATCTAGTTTTGCATCTAAGAATACTTTAAAGTAAGATTAATTTAAAAAGAATATATAAAAATTAAAATTATATATATAATAGATATATATTATTAACAAAACCTATAACTATAAATATAATAATAAAGTGAAATTTTTAAAACAAATAACAAATATATATATATATATATATATATAAACAACTCAATTTCTAAACATTAATATATGTATAATAATAAAAATAAAATCTTTAAAAAACAAAAATGCAAAACAAGTAAACATATATATATATATTAAAATAAAAACTTTTAAAAAATAAAACCAAAAGTAATAAATAAAACAAATTGCTTTTGTTTCTAGTTGAAAACAAGTAAACATTAATGTGTATATATAAAAGTAAAAATTTAAAAAAATATATAAAACAAAACTTAAAATAAATAGAACCTGGTTTGAACCTGCAAACGCTTCAGCCTTTCATGCTCAACCTACAAATGCTTCAGTCTTTTAGCCTTTCATTCGCAACCTGCAAACATAAAATTAATTCTTCTCCACATTTGCGCTTGACTGAATTTCACTTGACTGTGCAAAAGAAAAACCTTTTTTATTTTTTTATTTTTTATTATTTTTTTTCTTGCAATAGCATGTTAGCCAGGTTCGAGTTGCACCAGCAACACCTACCTAGCGTGGAAACTAAACCTGCAAATATAAAACATCTTCAATAAAAACAATTAAACAATTGAATAACGATCTGCAAATGAGAGATTCTGGATCACCATGCCTATAGATATGAAGCCTGAAGCCTGTTAGATGATAAACAGATGTTCAAAACTGTTCACAATTTCCCTTTTTCTATCATTCATTGTCGGTGAAATGGTCCTGCGCGTTGTTAGCACTAGGATTGAACCTGAAGGATAAAGGAAGGCCCGCTCCCAGGTAACAGTAGAACCGCTTTAGACTGCGCCTCCGGCCTTATGCAGTTAGAGAGGGATCTCTCGCTTGTCTTCATATTTAATCCGTGTAAGATATTCAATCAAGGATGGTCAGGAGGCCAGACTCCTGAAATGGGACAAATTATATTAATGTGAGATGTAGGTGGGATTATCAGGGCAAGGGACCATTGGCAATGGAGTCGAAAACCTGAGTATGGAACATTTGCAAGAGGAAAAGAATGCCATGGAGTTGCAAACAGAAGCAAGATAGCCATCGATCTCACAATCAGGAGATATTTAGCGGGTGGTTAGGGGACGAGAGAGAACGGCCCATCACGCGGAGCACCAACAAGATGAATTCCACTCGAATTTAGAAGCAAACTTGATAAATGTCTGAAACAACAGGTGGAGCATAGCATGTATGAATTCTAAAATGTTATACACTCAGTTACAGACATGAAAGAAATCAACAAACTGGAATGAAGACAGGATGTACATTTCACGTAAATAAAATACATATTGAAAGAAGCAACGACACATGAATCTCTGTCTTAAGAAACAACTCTTCCTCTACAATTTTATTCATAACACAGGCACCAAATCTTATTTTACAATAGAGAACCTCAGCCCTTAAGGGTTTCCCAACCCTCCAGCTAACTCTTTTTCCCCCTATCGGGATTGCATTTATAATACTTCAGTGCCGATATTATTATCCGAAACAAACCTAAGAAACTATTTTTAGTCACAATCATGCATTACCAGTATAGAAAGTGGAACTATTGCCACGATTTACAAATATAATAAACATTATGGAGCAAGTGGGTGCACTCGGCCTGAGTGATAGCTTGATGTGCTCGGCCGTTATTATGGATTATGAGTATGACGCCTCCTTCTTTGTCTGAAGCATGTGTTTCCACTGTGTTCAAATGTGGCTTTCTGTATGGGCTCACATCAGCAGGGCAGTTTGTAACTTTCCCCTGCTCAACTTCATCCGCCACCTCTTTCTTCTCTGGGTAACACTGTTGGACGTGGGGTCCAAAAGAAAGGTAGCATTGCTTCTGGCCGAGGAAATCCTTTTCAATGGCTTGTAATTCTTATACTCCTCACCCTCAACGAGGCGGGATCTCCCATAGGAAATAAGGTGTATCATGTCTACACCCTCCCCATCACCCTCGGTAAGTGGACTTCATAAACAGGGCTATGCAGGATTTAGACCCCTGATGCTCTTATCCAATCAAATGCCTATACAGGGAGCAGTCTAAGACTGTCTCCTTCCGTGGAGACTTTGGGGGCAGCGATGGTATCAGGAGTTCCCGAAAAAACACTTATGGGGAGTAAGTGTCATGGCACCGCGTCGTCAGGGGTGAAGGTGTCTGAAGGTGGGTGTATGTCTCAAAACTATTCACTTATGGGCCCCAATGGCTGGTGTCATCCTTGGAATGCAATACCAAGGTGGCGGGTGAGTGTGTAAATTTTCTCACCAACCATCAGCACCCCCAGATGGACAAGCTTTTCAAACCAGATCACCATCTCCAAACTCTTTGGGCTTTTGTAGATTCATGAAGAAGCAAAAACTCAGGTTCTGGAGATATGTTAGCTCACCCCAAATGTTTCAAAGGAAGTATATATAAGGCTTCGAGACTGACCTTCCCAATGACTGGTCAACATTCTCGCACATTCTGTCATCAAGTGTTTTTTGGTATCAACATGTTTGAGGGCGTGAGCAGAGTGATCCTTTACCTATTGGGGATCTAGTCCTGTCGTTTCATCGACTGTGGCACCTTACCGTCTACTGTGGAAAGTATTTTTGGACACTACCTCATATAGTTGATCCATGCCTCAAATCTCATGAAGTAGATGCTCCCATGCTTCCTCGTTCTATGATGTAGGAAACAGAATGGTTTTCTCCTTTGTGCTAGCCTCACCCCGTGTGAGTGGCGAGTTCGTCGGTTACCTTCCTTACTTCTGCAGGCCAACTCACACAAAAGCCGCATGTCTTTGCGCAATGTGACTCTGCCACAGGGATGATTTCACCTGTACGCATGCTACAAATGGCGTCCAAGAATCGACCAATCTACTGGGAGGCATATTACACTGGATGTGATACTTGCAACAATGGAGGCCTTCTTAGCCCTTCGATTTGGGTGGAACCTTTCACATCCATCGTCCATGTTTCTTCACTTCTGCCACCAATTTCTCCTTTCTTGATACAATGGGAATATTTGGATCGTGACGTGTTGTTACTTGTCTATCAGGATTGACCCCTTCATGCAATCGTCGACCCGAGTGGCTCCTACCACCTCTTTGTGAACTGGGATCATGACACTATCCGTGCTAGTTCGGATTGTGAAAAAGAACCTCGACCGTAGATCCCTTCCCTTTTTTGTCATGACCATCGATATTCGTGGCTAGTACCACTTTTCATGATTTGAAATTGCGACTTTATTTGCACAAGTCTAATTTCCAAAATAGGTTGGGACCATAGATCTACTTCTGATTTCATCTCTATCATCGAACTTTTCTGGCTTTTAACCATTTCACGATTTGGAAAAGCTCCTTCCATCAAGCATGTTTGCTCAGCGAAACTGTTTCGGGTCATTGATTGGGCTTTGTCTTGATCTCAGCCTTCCATATGTTTTTCTACTTTAACAGACTTAGCTAAAGCAAAACTTTGACCGTTCTCATGCGTCTTGGGCCAAAACTTACAATCTATCATTGCTCTTCTTCCTTGTGATCCTAGATTGTTGGGTTATGACGCCTGTCTCTATCGTCCATGTTGCCACGAGATTTTACCTTTGGGAGAGTCTATCACCGTAGATTGATCTCTCTTCATCATTTGACGATTCTAAAATGTGACCATGCACCTCTGATAACCTGAAGGGTGTTCACATAATGTTTTAAAGGAATGGAACCCTCCTTGAACTCTGTCGATCCTCTAAATCGACTATTTCAAATGGAGTGTTAATAGCTAGATCCACGAGGGATGCTATCCTCCCAGTGAGGTAGCAAAGAACCCCCATAGACCAAGTGCCAAATCCATTGGGTTGTCTTCAATCTTTCTTCAAAATCTCCATTATGCTCTGAGCTACTTCTTCAGCGAATTCATGCCACTCCCGCAAACGATGTCCTTGACTGCAAAACCTGTGCTTGAAATTGAAAATGAAAACAAACTAAAATTTCAATGAAGGAAACGCTCGATGATTGCCGAGCTTATTTGTTCCTACCTACTCTACCTAATTTAGTGCACAAGTCCAATTAAGTGAAATTAGACTTCCAATGAAGCCAATCAAGCAACTTGCCCAATAGTTTTGTTCTTTTTTTGTGCTTGATGGACAGAAATGAAATAGATAATGGGAGAGGGTAATGACAAATAGACTTCTTTTTAAAGCAGTAGTGTGACCAGTAATCATCCTTACCCAGCCCTTCCATGTACCCTGCTATGGGGTCATACAAAACATGGCAACCTCCAACGTACTTTGTTTTTTCTCGTGGGAAAGCCATCAAGAACTACCTTCTTCTAGTGATTTGTCAAGGCTGATACCCGAAAGATTCTAAAAGAGGGCCCACAGAATATTTCTTCAATGAAACATGCCCTTTTCCACTCGAAATTTCTGCAATGAGAGCTTGATGTGCCTCAAGAGGGAGGTCCTCCGCTTCTCCAACGGAACCGAGTAGGCATATTCCTCCTGTGTGAGGTGGTACTCCTGAAGGCGAAACATCAGAAAACATATTTATTTGAGGGCTGCTACATCCTTCTCCATGGTTCAACACCTCAACACAAATTCTCGATGTATCGGTAGCTAGAAAGGGATTGTATGGCAGTTTCTTTTTATCCTTTCCTCTTACATACAGGTTTATGGACTGCACCATCTCCCCTTCTTTCTATTTTTTCTTAGAGGCTCTAATCATGTGTTGTATTAATTCAAAAGAGGCATAACACAAGGATAGGTTATCACCTTCAGTGCCCTTATCACCCTTTTCTACTTTAACCTCCCAACTTTGCATAGCATCTTGGTCCTCTCCATCAGTAGGTCTTGGTTCAATGGCTAGCTTCTTAGGTACAACGGGTAGGTATTATTCCTCATATTCGTCATACACAAGCGCATCTTATTCCTTCTTAAAATCATCTTGTAAAGACTCGGGGTGGCGCAGGTCACAATCTTAAGAGAACAGACCTACAGGACCATATGTTCCTATATCGGGCCGATCATCTTTCTGTATACCGGGAGAGGGATTTAGAGGGAATAGGACTCTCCCATTCTGCTTGTAGGGCCCAACCAAGTTTCATGTATCTTTTATTTCACCACCACTGTCCTGACTTGATAAGCTTTTTGACATCTTAAGGTTTTCCTCAACCTCCAAACAATCAGTAAACATATGCTGCAGAGTGGTTGGTTTTCTTTCCAAAAGAAGCAGGGACAACTCAGGAGGAAAGGTGGCTGCATAATAGATTTTAGCAGTGTTCTCAAGACGTTGGACTTCCTTAAGCATGTTATAATAAAATCTTGTGTATCTTCTGTTAAAACTAGATAAGGCATCACCCTCGTGTCTCTTCAAGGAATAAAATTCTGACAGTATTAGATCCAGTGGCCTTCTCCTACCCCAAAACTTTAAGAAGGTGCAAGAAAACTCTTCCCAAGTATTGATGGACTTAGGCTACAAGTGCTTGAATCATTGTTTAGCATCTCCTTGCAAGGACTGGGCTAAATCCCTCATGTAGACATCATCACGCTCTATCTCAAAAAGGTCAGAGAAATGTTCAAAGGTTTGTAAATGTTTCTTAGCAGTGAATCCTTTAGGTTCTTCGTAAAATTTGGGGAGGTACTTGTAATGTTTCGCGGGAAAATCATGGAGGATGGGAGGCAGTTGTAGCAGCTTGTACCGGATTGCAGAAATGGGAGAGACCAGGTTAGGTGCAATAGTTACGCTATCGTCTGAGGATTCATGAATTTCACAAGGGCGACCTTTGACATCATGGGCCTCTGGAGAAAAATTTGGGTCGAAACCAGATGTACAAGATGACACAATGCTTTCGGTTTGTAAAGAAGGATAAATGGGATTATATTCATAGCTCTGTTCAGAATGAAATGAACCATAGAAGGTTGTTTTGATAAATCTAGGGAGGGAAAAAAATAGACCTACAAGATAAGACAAGGCTTCTTGGAATAAATGTAGACTCAAGCATATTAACCTTTCATCATGCATGCTCAAGCCTTGCAAGGGGTTCATTTTTTTTTGGACGGAGCCTGCTCGTCTTTTTTTTGACAATTCGATTTCTGGGTTGTACCACCAGTGGAGTCGCTGAAGTCTGAACCCTTCAAGAGTGGAGTCTCTAGGTGAAAAGTGCTCAACCTTCTTGATTTCTGATCATTGTTCACCATCAACAACCAGATCTAAAACCATGTCGTTTTTCCTAGGGATGATCTTCAACCTCATTCCCAAGAAACGGCGCCAGTTTGTTAGCACTGGGATTGAGCCCGAAGGCTGAAGGAAGGCCCACTCCCGATTAACAATAGAACTACTTTAGACTGCGCCTCCGACCTTGTGCATTCAGACAGGGATCTCTTGCTTGTCTTTAGATTTACTCCATGTAAGATATTCGATCAAGGATGGTCAGGAGGCCAGAATTTTGAAATGGGACAAAGTATATTAATGTGAGATGCAGGTGGGATTATCAGGGCAAGGGACCATTGGCATTGGAGTCAAAAACCTGATTAGGGAACATTTGCAGGAGGAAAATAATGACATGGAGTTGCAAACAGAGGCAAGATAGCTATCGATCTCACAATCAGGAGATATTTAGCGGGTGGTTAGGGGACGATAGAGAACGCCCCATCACGTGGAGCACCAACAATATGAATTCCACGTGACTTTAAAAGAAAACTTGATAAATGTCTGAAACAATAGGTAGAGCATAGCATGTATGAATTCCAAACTATTATACACTCAATTACAGACATGAAAGAAATCAATGAACTAGAATGAAGACAGGATGTACATTTCACATAAAGAAAATATGTATTGAAAGAACCAACGACACATGAATCTTTGTCTTAAGAAATAACTCTTCCTCTACAATTTTATTCATAACACAGGCACCAAATCTTATTTTACAGCAGAGAACCTCAGCCCTTGAAGGTTTCCCAACCCTCCAGCTAACTCTTTTTCCCCCTATTGGGATTGCATTTATAATACTTCAGTGCCGAGATTATTCTCCGAAACAAACCTAAGAAACTGTTTTTAGTGACAATCATGTGTTAGCAGTATAGAGAGTGGAACTATTTCCATGATTTACAAATATGATAAACGTTATGGAGCAAGTGGGTGCACTCAGCCTGAGTGACAACTTGACCTACTCGACCGTTAGTATGGATTATGAGTATGACGCCTCCTTCTCTATCCAAAGCATGTGTTTCCACCGTGTTCAAATGTGGATTTTTGCATGGGCGCACATCGACAGGGAAGTTTGTAACTTTCCCCTGCTCAACTTCATCCGCCACCTCTTTCTTCTATGGGTAACACTTTTGGACGTGGGGTCCAAAAGAAGGGCAACATTGCTTCTGACCGAGGCAATCCTTTTCGGTGGCTTGTCATTCTTGTACTTCTCACCCTCAGTGAGGCAGGCTCTCCCACAGGCAATTTTTTTTACACCAACCCCATCACCCTCGGTAAGTGGACTTCACAAACAGGGTTGTTCGGGCTTTACACCCCTAATTCTCTTATCCAAACAAACACCTATAGAGGGAGCAGTCTAATACTGTCTCCTTCTGTGGAGGATTTCGGGGTAGCGATGGTATCAGGGGTTCCTAAAAAAACACTTACGGGGAGTAAGTGTCCCGGCACCGCGTCGTCGGGGGTGAAGGTGTCTGAAGGTGGGTGTATCTCTCAAAATTATTCACTTCTGGTCCCCGATGGCTGGTGTCATCCTTGGCATGCAATACCAAGGTGGTGGGTGAGTGTGGAAATTTTCTCACCAACGATCAACACCCCTAGACGAACAAGCTTTTCGAACCAGATCACCATTGCCAAACTCTTAGGCTTCTGTAGATTCATGAAGAAGCAGAAACTCAGGTTCTGGAGATATGTTATCTCACCCCCAATGTTTAGAAAGCAGTATATATAAGGCTTCGAGACTAACCTTCGCAATTACTGGTCAACATTCTCACACATTCTGTCATCGAGTGTTTTTTGGTATCAGCATGTGTGAAGGGGAGAGCAAAGTGATCCTTTACCTGCTAGGGATCTAGTCATGTCATTTCATCGACTGTGGAACCTTACCATCTGCTGTGGGAAGTATTTTTGGATGCTACATCGTACAGTTGATCCATGCCACAAAGCTCATGAAGTAGACGCTCCCATGCTTCCTCGTTTTGTGATGTAGGAAATGGAATGGTTTTCTCCTTTGTGCTAGCCTCGCCCCATGTGAGTGGCAGGTTCGTCGGTTACCTTCTTTATTTCTGTAGGCCAAATCACACAAAAGCCGACTGTCTTTGCGTAATGCGACTCTTCCACAGGGATGATTTCACCTATACGCATGCTACAAATGGCATCCAGGAATCGACCAATCTACTACGAGGCAGATTACACATATGGGCATCTCTTCCTTTGTCATCTCCACACTAGATGTGATACCTGCAGCAATGGAGGCCTTCTCAACCCTTCGATTTGGAGGGAACCTTTCACATCCACCATCCATGTTTGTTCACTTATGCTGCCAATTTCTCCTTTCTTGATACAACGGGCATCTTTGGATGATGACATGTTCTTACCCATGTATCGGGATTGACCCCTTCATGCAACAGTCGACCCGAGTGGGTCCTACCACCTCTTTGTGAATCGGGATCATGACACTATCCATGCTAGTTTGGATTAGGAAAATAACCTCAACCGTAGATCCCTTCGCTTCTTTGTCATGACTATCAATATTCACGGTTTGTACCACCTTTCTCGATTTAAAATCATGACTTTATCTACACAAGTCTGATTTGCAAAATCAGTTGGGACCATAGATCTGCTTCTGATTTCATCTCTGCCGTCGAACTTTTCTGGCTTTTAATCGTTTCGCGATTTGGAAAATCTCCTTCCATCGAGCATGTTTGCTCAGCGAAACTGTTTCGGGCCGTTGATCGGGCTTTGTCTTGATCTCGGCCT
>LPNX010269578.1:45349-204141 GCA_001517045.1 Pseudotsuga menziesii | reverse complement strand
AGATGAACATTTGGCTGGGCAGAAACATGAGTCTGGGCTACTATATATTCACTAGTTGGACTTCTACCTGAGTTCTGGGCACACACATCCATTGAAGAGGAAGGTGGAATCTTCATTCTATCCCTGTACATCTTATCTACGATGAACACTATCTTGATCATTCCATTGTGAGAGCAGACTTCTGGAGGATGCGTGGAGCTGAAATGCAACAGAACCTTGGTACAACCACCTATGAATGAGAGGTATTCTTCACTCTGTTGTATGGTCTAGCCCTTATCATTTTCTGCTGTAATAAATTCCCACTTGTTGAAATTTGAATACAACAAATATACCACAAATTTGAAAGACAGGTGCAACATGGAATATATATATTTTACCATAGATGCTACAAATATCCAAAGAAGAGAAATCATGTATCATTCTAATATAATTATTATAGTAAGTTCACTTCAATTATGTACCTTTGAATTATGATTCTGCCCGTTAAAACTATCAAATAAGATAAATTGCTCTTGTAGATCATAGGTATAATCATTGTTGGGGTAAGCATTAGCAATGTATCCATCTTGTTGATGTTCAACAGCAGATTCTTGCACTGGATATTTCTGCAATCGAACCCTCTTCATGGCAGTACCCTGAAAGGGCACTTCCTGCTGGTATGTCTGCCTTCTTTGGCGTAATTGAATTCCTGTAACCTCTGGATTATTGTTGTTGCCACGTTGCACCAGAGAAGTATCATTATACTCCAACTCCTCTAATGAAGGTAAGATATCATCTCCAAGATCCTCTCCTCTCCAAATTTCATCAATGTTAGCAATATCACTATTAAATAAATAATCAACTACAGTATTATTTGCCTGAGATGCTTCTGCAGTATGTAATATTTCATCTATGATTTCTGCTTCTTCAAAAGATGTTTCCAGATTCTTCGACAATTGATAGTAACCCATGTCTCCAGGCATAGTAAAGTTTACATCAGCTGGAATCCAATCAAACGCTTGTGGTGGATATGTAATTATTTGCTGCACTCCCTGAGCAACGTCAACCTGAACAACAATCCAGAGAAAGAGCAATTATAAATTAACAGTCCCTTTTTTTCATAAATGAAGCTTTCCTCGAGAAAAATATATCAGAAAGATAGAATGGCATTATGCTATATGAACTCAAAGTTGTATCCAAAAAAATATTTGATCTGCTGAATAAGTGCATTGATCTAGGTGTAGAGAAATAAAAGCTACCAGAAAGGGTAAAAGACTTATGATGGTGGCCACGCAGACTTCTACAGGTTTTGTAAGCAGCGTGCTATTTATAAAAGATAAAGGCATTAATATGGTTGGGGTATAATCCTTGTGGCTAGGAGTTTAAAGATGGGAATGCCTACACCTTCAGAAATGAAATAGTTTGCATATGTTGTAGACATGACAATTATATTCTCATGGAGTAATCATGATACCTCATTGTAGTATATGAACGCGCACTGTGCAGTAATATTACTCTTTCTTATAAGATATTATTAAAGTCCCCTAAAGAGAAGCAAATTCAGAAATGATTATATAAATGGAAAGTCAAACATAACATCTTCGGCATACATTATGATCAGGTTCTATTTTCCATTTTTTTCTCTTGGGGATTGCTTGCACTGTTATGAAAGCAATAAGCATCATTCAAACCTCTAAATATGAGATTAACTATACCTTCTAGATTAACTATACCATATAGAATAAACAAGTCCATCCATCCGTAGTTTGGTGTCAAGTTGGGGCCCTTGCAGCAACGATGACCCAGGTTCAAAACCTAGCGGTCTCACTCCCTGTGCTAATTCACAATATTTTGTGCAGATGAGGCTAGGTGCAAGTCTTAGGTGACTTTGAGGGAAAAGATACCACTCAGTTGCCACTCTTAACCAAAGGTAGCATGACATAAAAGCAGACCTATGAAGTTTCATATGCTCTCCAATCAAAGAAGGGGGTTTATTGTTTAACTATGAAAATACAGCCCACAAGAGGGTATTCTAAGTTTTCTAACAACTAGCAGCGAGGTGATCAGGCATGTACTAAAATGTAGCCCCAGGTTCAAAACAAACTATGGATGTGGTTGTAAATGTGTCCTCGTAAATATAAGAAGTATTGTTTAAGGAAAAAAAAGTATGAAAACAAAAACTATACCATAAATAACACCTATATATCAAAGAATCTCTTGATAAATTTTAGAAATATAAGCAACACCTTATAAGTTATAGGTATATTGTCAATCTTAAAAACTTTAAGAAAATTCCAATGTTACCCCAAGTTTCCAGGACACGGGAGCGTGGGAGTTGGGAAACGCACGTTGGGGGCGTGTGGATACCACCCCCAATTTTTAGGAAAATTCAAGGGGGGTGGGGGGACATCAAGGTCATAAAAATTATAAAAAATATAATAATACCACTCTGTTTGTATGAGTATATTTGTGGTATATTTTTGGCATAGGTTTGGCCTCCTGTAGACGGCAGAATTGGCTCATATTTTGGACAATCTTTTGGCAGGGTTTGAGGCATTTGTTGCGGGGATTCTGAGGCTAATTTATAGTGCCTTATTGTGAGAAATTTTAAATGTTGTTCGAGGAAAGTATTGAAGAGTTTTTGTGGGGAGCTTTGACTGTTGTTTGAAAAGACTTGTAACCACATTTTTCAAGGCCAGAATTTGAGAATCTCTTAATAGCTTTTGAAGTGCTTCTTGTGAACACATTTTTAGTGGGTTGAAGGATAGTCAAGGATTGTTATGAAAGGAAGTTTGAGGCTTGAGCCTTTGGAGAAGATTGGATGATCTTGTAAGGGAAGTATTTGGACTATTTTTTGAGAGTAGAATTGACAGAGCTTGAAGAAAGTGTTTGGATTATACAATATAAACATCATTAACAAGTAACATTTTAACTATTTAGGATTCATGCTCATGTGTTTAAGCATCTAATGCAACTAGTGTTTCTACAGCAACAAATACAGTATACCTTTCTGGGTTCATGATGTTTCCATTGTTTTACTTTCTAATCCTTTGAAAATGGAGATTGCAATCACCAATAACGATATAAAGCCGTATGACCTAGATTGTATCTTGAGAGTACAAGCTGGGCTTGTAATCATCTTTAACAAGTAACTTCATGCCCAAGTGGGATCTCCCTTGAATGTTTAACAGACGTTCTCAAGCAATTCGCATCCTTACAAATTTCTCACATCCAGAATTTGCCTCAGACCAAAAGTGGGTGCGTTAAGACCCTCAGGGGCCTCTATGCCTAATTTTTTTTTAATATATATTTATATATCCCATTGGTAACCCTAGTCATTCTTCCAATACCAAAATTTAACCTCTATTCTTATGAAATTGATGAAGAGTATAAGAAATATCACAGTCCCAAATTCCTGGGTCCCCGTTTTAAAATTTAAAAACAAAATTAATGTCCAGTTCGGTGTATACAAGAATATTACGCCCAATTCAGCGTTAACACAGAAAACCTATCTAAAATTAGAGGGTAGAATCTTGGACAAGAATTCTGAAATTCTTAGAAGGTCATTAGGAGAGATCTTCTCCATAATTCATGTACCACCCTACTTACCTGTGGCCACCGCTTACGATTGAATTTGCATGCCATATTTATTCCCAGGTGCACCAAACAGGGAGGTTCGTCAAGCCATGAAGAATACAACATAAACCCTAGGTTAGGAATGTTATCAGTGATGAATATCTGGAAATCACAAGACCATCTACCGAGAGGTTCACAGTTTTACCTTGATAATATTTACAGGCAGGCAGGCCTCTGTCTAAACTATAATTGTTGTCCTTAGATCGTAATTTTTGAATCCCACAGGAGTTGCCTCGATGAGTGGCAGATTTCGGGTGAGCTCTGTTTCCCTGGGGCTAGGGTCAGCAGTTGGATACCCTGCCACCATCCCCGTGATTCCTGAATGCAAAAGATATAAATGGCACAACTTAGATCACAAGCCCATGCTTATGGCCTTGTTACTCTCCTCTCCTGCCCGTGAAAACCCAGCTATATTCTCCTCTCCAAGACCCCTCAACCCAGCTTCGACCCAGCTTGTTGTGTTTGATTGCCAAATAAACGCGGGCTTATCCAAATAAATAAACTTAATATTACCTTCTCGTGGATATAGCGACGAAAGTCGGGGCTTCCTTAAAAAAAATTGTAAAAATGCATAATTTACCCTTGATTTTTCCATGAAAGTAAAAAAACGTGGAAAACTAACGTGGAAAAATATTCCCATATGTACTAGTGACAATAAAGCACCTAAGGTCACTACTTTCAACCAGGAAATAGAACCAATCATTCAGCCTGTCGAACCTGTGGAAGATGTTGAGAAAGATAACACTGGAAAAACTAAGGAGGTTAAAAGGGAAATACCCACCGAAAACCAACCTATGGAGGAAAAGGACAAATCAACTGGAGAAAGGAAAACTAGCACCCCACCTTTCCTTTTGACTCTGGAAATTTTGAACCATAAGGTGCATAATTGTCTTGTGGACTCTGGATCATTGGTGAATGTTATGCCTCTTGTAATCTACAAAAAGCTCAATGGGAAGCTAAACCCTACTGATTGGGACGTTACTCAACTAGACAAGACTAGTGTCAAAGTAGTGGGGGAGATGAAGAATGTTTTGATTCAATTGTCTGCAAATAAGAAAATATGTCAGTTCCTTGATATTGTAGTAGCAGACATACCTGATGGCTATGGATTGATCTTGAATCGAGACTGGTCAGCACGACTAGATGGGTACTTTGCTTCAGACTGGTCACACTTATGGTTGCCTCAGAAAGGTAGCCTGAACTTGATTAAGATTTTAAGAGAACCCTACATGAAGCACAATGTTACTGAGCTGGATGAGGGTAATGAATCTGCTGATTCTGTCCTGGGAAACTATCTGACTTAGCTTAAGCTAAGACATCATACCTCAAAAAAGGCCAGTTCGACGTTTGATACTCAGCCTGAGCTCCTTCAACTTCCTCAGGCTGAGAAGGAGGACTGTAGGATAGTAGACATGTGTTCAGTTTCAAAAATAGCACAGCTAGACCATGGTTAGATATCTCATGTCTATAATCTAGCCCACCCCTTAACTCCCTAGATTTAAAGATTTTCAGGAGTGGGCAATTTTTTTCTTTTCTTTTGCTTTGTACATAAATAAATTGAGATTGTTTCCTTTAATGCTTGATGTTTTGTTTCTTTGTTTATTGATTTGAAGTTGTTTTCTTTTATTTTACTGCTTTAGTTCTTTTGTTCTTGAATAAAGAGGCAAACTTTTGGTTGCAATGGAAACATCAGGGTTCTTAATTAACTAAATTCTTGAGTAGAAGACTGTGCTTTTAAACATAGAATGCCTTCTAGTAGTAGTGTTCCTAACTGGCCATGCATTCATTGAAGTCTTTCTTAACCCTTTTAAATAACTCAGAAGTGAAGCAGGTCTGGAATACTATTTCGAGGCTCCATCCATCTCACATTGTAAAAGTCCAAGGGGGTGACAACAAAAGACCCACGGAAAGGAAGCAGGTTAAATGGTATATCATATATAAATGATCCCATGCCTTGATTTTAGAAAAGCTAAAAGCTATCAAGAGCCAAAACTCCTTAAAAAGAAACAATTCATATCAAAGCAAAGCTTAAAAAGCATGAATCTTAAAATTGCCAAAGTTCCTCTCCGTCCGTGAGTTGAAAAGCCAATACTTTCTCTCACACAAAAGGGCACTATAGGATAGAGGAGCCTAAATCAAATTCAGAAAGAAAGGCGAATGGAGGACTCACAAGAACTAAAGTTCAAATGGCACAAAAGTGCAATGGGCATGGGAATGAGGAACAAAAGGATAATGCTGTTTACCATCTGTTACAATTTAGTGGTGTCCAAGTTTGAAACCATTTAAGGATGGGTAAAATAAACCTCATTTATTAAGCCTCAGAAGAGTTATTCAGACTTGAAATGTTTATGATGTTACCATTTCCCAAAAATGGACTATTTCTCAATGATTCAAATGCATAAGTTGGCCAACTTAGGAATACAAACATCTAGAAGATTTCAGTTTTATCTGGACAGTATTAAACTAGGAAGGAGTTAATTCAGAAATCTGGGGTTCACCAGGTAGTCGCCAATTGTTGCAGCTGCAACAATTCCCCAAAATTCCAAAAAAATTTAGGACCCTCCTTTTGCTTGGATTAGTCCGATTTTATTCTTTGAGTTGGTCTAATAATTATTTCTCAGAATGATTGAATTGATTTACCACTTGTTTTGTTTCTCCCTCTAGCACTTGAAGTAATCCACTGTATGATCAAGATTTATCGCTACCTTTGAATGCATTTGAAACATGCTTGAATCGAAAGTTATTTGGTTTGGTTTTTCGCCGTTGCGGATGGATCTGTGGTTTGGTCTTCCATCGTTGGGGATGGATAATTGGTTTTGTCTTTGATTTTCTTTCCGATCCATTGGTTTTCTCATTGGCCGATCTTTTGGTTTACGTCGGAAGGATTTGTCCTTTCTTTCTCCACCGTTGCGGATGGAAAACCACTTTCGCTCCCGATCATTGCTTAAATGTTTCGTTTCCCGCTCAGCTGACTTTTGGGTTTTACGTCGAAGATTTTTATATTTTCTTTCTTCGTTGTTGAGGAAGGTGTTCGCGTTTAGCTTCCATCGTTGCGGATGGATCTGTGGTTTGGTCTTCGACTTTCTTTCCGATTTATTTGTTTTACCTCGGCTGAATTTTGGTTTTGCATCGAAACTTTTTATCGTTTCTTTCTTCCGCCGTTGCGGAAGGAAAAATTACTCCTCTTCCGATCAGTCCTTTAACGTTCTTTAAGTCATGGGATTCCGCAGTTGCGGCTGTAGTTCTACTTTCGTTCCGTTGTCTTTAGGCTCCGACGCGCATTGTGTGCCTCCCGGTTATCCTCGCCATTGCGGATGGACTTATGGTTTGGATTTTCGCCATTACAGAAAGAAATTTGCTTTCAGTTTTCGATCTCAAAAGCCCTCTGCCATCCGATATGTATGACCCCACGGAGGGCTTAGCACTTTGATCATCTGCCATTGCGGAAGAAAGGATACTTTCATCCTCCGATTCAAGAGCCCTCCGCCATCCGATCGTTGCGCGTCGATGTGGTTGACTCTATATACAGGGTCGAGGCGTTAGATTATTCTATTGTTATTTTTTCGGCCGTCATGATCTGTCGCTATCGTGCTGTCTAGTGCTCGAGCTTGTTTGGACCCTATTGTTGGTACCCAAGTCCAGGTGGAAACCGTGGAAACCTGATTGTCCTCGTTCTGTCATAGACGCCGGTTACACATCAGTGCCAGGTAGGCTTCGATTTCCTTTCCTCTTTTCCATTTGAACGTTGGGTGGTTTTCTTTTCTATGGGTTAGGTTTTCATCCGTGACCATGTTAGCTTGGCCCTGTTAGTCACGAGACTATTTATATTGGGGGATTTTGTGGTGTTACTGCTCGCAGTAGAGGCGTCTGACCCATACGGTGTTCTTTGTCCGCGACCGTCCGTTATGCGAGCCTGCGTCGATTGAGTGGGGGTTTTGGTGCAGACGGCCGTTGTGCAGTCTGCACCAATCCGCCCTTTATGATGATACTTGGGTAGGATTAGTTTTCCGCGGCCTCTCCCTGTGGGGTTTGGTATGTTTATCCCGTGTTGTGTTACCCGCGTCGTTTGAACCCCAGCCGTGTTCTCCTGCACGTTTCAGCGCGACCTCATTTGAGCTTAGTGTCGATCCCCTAGCCTACTGAAAGGGATATGCCATTACTCTTAGTGTGTGAGCATGGCACCATTGAAAAAACCGCGTAGCTACTGCTGTCTTTCCCTTGCAGCGAAGCGACCATGGCCTGCGCAGAGAGCCGAGAGTTGTTGCATATTAATGTAGATTTATTGCCGTCTTGAATATGGTTGATAAAATTGTTTAATATCCTACAACAGTGGTAGATTGCACATCTTACTGTATATAACTATTTTCCATCATGCTGGACATAAGCAAAATCATTGAATAATGCACATTGGTTTAATAGTTTTGTTAGTGAGGCCGTTTCAGGCTATACATGCATATATATGCTTCATTGACTGATTGTTATCATTTTAAACATAGAAAAATGACACACTGCACCTTGATGTATACAAGTTGGTCACTCAGCCAAAAGAGCTTAATGTTACAATTTTATGGAAGGAAGAGCTCGCCATGTCAAAGAGACAAAAGAAGAGGGCCCCTGCAGTCGAGGAAGAGCCAGAAGTAGAAGTTATCACCAAGACAGAATACATATATGAAGATACCAAATGCATCTCTAGCGTTGAACCTGAATACCAGTGGGGGGGAATCTACAGACTGATCACACGCAGAGAGGTTCCTGACATGGGCTTAGAAGAAGAGTCCATATATGCCAACAAAGAAAGATCTTCCCTGATGAAGATCGCCACCAGACCAGAGCTGTTCGCGTGTTCTGAAGTAATAGGTTGGATTCTGCCTCGGGCAGATGTCACAACAATGATTCTGGAGAATGTTGAAAGACAAGGCTATGCTGCATACAGCCCTGGATATGTAGCTCTGGCCTACCACCTGCCAGAAGCCCAATTCTTTTTATCTGATGATTGGCTGAACAACATTAGGATGAACCTGGTAGAAACTCTTAAAAGAATGTTGTTGTAGGGAAAACATTACAGATACAGACCGACAGGTGATTACGATACAGCAAGCCTAAGGGCTCCCTATAGGTTCATAGCTTTAATGTTGAACTGGATTTTTGGAAGAGCACATGGTGGGCTCTTCAAGTTAGAATGGATCCCGATCATTTTTTATGTTGCCACCCAGGGGAAAATTTTCAATTGGGCCAGCATTGTATCCAATAGTCTTTCCTCTTGCTTAGCTTCAGCTTTGGGAGGAGTACACCAGAAGAGATCGGAATTCTATATGAGTTCCATACTAGTGGACTATATATTATGCAACCAGCCTTTCCCTGGTCTCAGGTGCATCTGGGATAGGGAAAGAATTCCTGTCTACTCTACTTATAAACCATTGTGGGCGCATAAATATCACAGCCATTACAGAGAAATCTGTGAACACTTCCTTATGCCTCTATACACACTCATTTCCCTGAAGGAGTGTGATTGTATGTCAGAGGAGGCCCTGCAAGTGATACAGGAGTATGCAGATTACTATTTGACTGAAGATGGCCTGTACTTCAAGATGTTTGGAGGATCAAAAGCCCCCTCCCTGCTGCCCAAGTACTCCACTGACTACATCATTCATAAGGAGGCAGTGAGGCAGGTCTTCTTGGATGGTATAGGGAGTTTCTTGTTTGAGCACAAGAAGAAAGCCTATCCTCCTCTACCCTTCCAGTTAGGAAGCTACAAGTTCACTAGGGTGGAAAAGGTGGATGAGTTTGTACAAGAACTGGAAAGGTTTCATTTTGGCGAGATGCCTTTTCATAGAAGTGATTCCCGCGGAAAAGTTTCCGAACACTGCAAAGAAAATAACGTTCACTTTGAGTACACCCATAATTGGGACAGGGAAGAAGAGGTCTTCAGAAGTGCCCTGAACATGACTGCCCTGAGGAGAAGATTCAAGAAGAAAATCACCACCAAAGGTGGGAAGGGGGATGAACAGGCAAAGATAGAGGAAGAAGCCAAAAGGAGAAATGAAGAAGCCCAGAGGTTGGCCTAGGAAGCTGCAGGATGGCTGCATATAGAAGAAGAAGAGAAAAGAAAAGCTGCCCAAGAAGCAGCTGAGAAAGTAGAAGAGGCAGCTAGGAAAGAAGAAGAAGAAAAGAAGAGGAAGCTCGATGAAGAGCTACAAAAGAAGGAAGGAGAAAGGCTAAAGCTGACACAAACAGAGACAGAAAAGTCAGCCACTGATACAGCTGGAGGGCACACCCAGGATATGGAAGGCCCCGAGGTTCAGGACCCACAAGTGCCTGCTGCCAGCACACCTATGGTCCCCACACTCAAACTAATCCCTTTTGTGCAGAAGAAAGGAGAAGAAATCCCTGACTTCAATACTATTTTCTATGATCGGGCGACAAAGAGGATAGTAAAGAGAATAGAGAGGAAAGTTGAGGCAGGGAGTCTACCAACAAAAATGATAACGGATACGGGTGTTGTGTTGGGAACAGACCGGGACCCGAGATTCACCATTAGAGCCGGAGCAGCACTGATTCAAGCTTCGGAAGATAATGTGGATAGGATCATGAGAGACTTGGAGTTGTCTAAGAAGTCCTCAGCCCCATTGAAAGACACCTTGAGGAAAGAAAGGGAAGAAAGCAATAGGCTGAAAAGAAAGTATGAAGACATGTAGAGGGAGATGAAGGCTTCTACGGCTGAATTGCAGGCCCTCCAAGTAGAAAGACAAGTTAGAGAAACGACACAAGAATGCCTGGAGAAGGTCCAGAAATAATATCAAGAGCTTAAGATAGATAATGAGCAGCTGCTACAAAAGGTAGAAGAGCTGGAAGAGCAGCAAAAGATCATCTTGCAGGCCAGTGAGCTGAAATCCCGAGAGCAGGGAAAGAAACATCAAGAGCATATTGCCTCTATAACAACTGCTATGGAGGAATCAAGGGAGTAGCAAGTCAACCTCCAGCCATTCAAAGAGCATGTCTTGGACCAGAAAGCTAAGATACTGTAGCTACAGACTGCTATAGAGGAGGAGAGGTGCAAAGTCTTGCAGATAGATAGCCGGTTGGAGGAAATATTGGACACCTCCTCTTACTTCGTGGATAGATCCCAGGACGTTCTTGAAATCTTGACTGCCAGAATGGCAAGGATGGAACACAATGAAGAGTCTCCAGCAGAACTAGTGTCAAAGGACCAACAGGCCCTCAAGCGGGACTATGACCTAGTGGAGTTCACTATCAACACCGCTGAAGATTTCAAGAAGGCGGTCAAAAAGACAAAAGGATTATGCACTGAGTTTTTCAGAAGACTTCTTATTACCTACAACCGGTGCTAGGTAGAGGCCGAGCAGAGGCTTGATGCTTTCCCGGATCATAATGCCTTTGTGGAGCTGTTGCAGAAGAGATACCAGGAGGAGGAAGCTAAAGTGAAACATATTAAAGCCCTGGATGAGCAGATCATGAGGAATGAAGTAGATCACTCAGCTGTTAGCGTGCAACTTTTAGAGGACCAGCTTCGGTTGAGTGCAGCCAGGATGGAGGCTATAAAGAACCAGGATGAGAAGTTTGAGATCAATATTTAGTTTTTGGAGCCTTGTGCCTTTGAAGGCATTGCTATTGAAGCTTCGGCATGGAAGAAGTTTCTAGAGGCCCAAGTGGGACCCTCCTCGTGAAGGATTGGTCACTTTTTTGTAATTTGTAACAATTTTGTAAAAGCATTTGTAAAAAGTAAAACGTTGGGAAACGAAGAGTTGGGAAACCCAAGGTTACTTTGGGTAGCCCAACAGTCTTACCCTTTTTGTATAAATATAGAAGACTTAGAGGGAAGGGGGACTTTTTTCCTAGTTAGACTGGAAAACAATATTGTAAGAAGAACTATTTCTCTTTGCAATAAATAATTATGGTTTTCCTATTGGAGAAAGATGGCTGAAATTTCCAAATATTATGCACTGGATGGCGGAAAGATGAACTATTTTGTTTTTCAGATTTTGTCCATTAACCGTGAGATCGTCCTAACTCTTAGAACCTATGTTCTCGTTTAAATGATTTCTGGTTTATTTTGTGGAATTCTCACCATGAGTAATGTATGCTATTCATAAAGCAATTGGCTATCTGATTGTTGAAATATCTTTAATCATTCATGTTTTGTATGTAGGAATATCAGCTATATGTAATTTCTGTTTATGATACGTGAACGAAACACATTACTCATAGATAAATTACAATTTGGCTCCCCAGGGATAGATAGATAGTTAGTTTGTTTCATTGCTGCATATGTGATTTAGGTGCTTACGAATAGGAAGACGAGAGGTAAGAACCTGCGCATCACATTGTGAATGTTCCCTGCATCTCGATCACCTTGCATGGTTAATTAGATACTTGCATTTCATACTTAAGTCGAAAAAATACAAAATAATGGTGGACCGGGCTGCAACTGGTAAAACCTTTGTTTTGTTACTTGACCTACGGTAGCCGGACCACAAACCGGACGGATTCCCTACACCAAACAGTCAACGGGCTAGTTGGGAACGTTGATTGGGGAGAATCCCTTGCTGTTGTTTCCTGCCAATTTCCAGGCCTCAACACAATGCTTAACTAATCTCAAGGCATCACATGTTTTTATTTTTAAATGTCAAGGGACATATTCGCAGGTATCCAGAAATACAACCCACAAATGATTCGTGAGTTGCTATAAGAGCAACCCGCGAATAGATCCATCCGTGACTTGCAACAACCAACACTCATGGATGATCCGCGAGATGCATGTATAGAGAGTCACGAATACAACTTAACATAGCAAAATGGCAAAGTAACCAGCTGGATAGATGAGGAATGTATTTTATAAGAAGCCAAGCTACAGTGGTCTGGGCAAACCTCAATCCATAGATGTCCTTTTGTGTGCCAACATGAGGGATGTTAGCATTGGGACGAAGAGGTGCCATTCAGGTGTATAACAAATGCCCCCTAATGTGTGAGGTTAGAGGGAAACTATGGCCGAAATACATTATAATGTTTATCTTTGGAGAACTCAGAAATCCAATGGAGCAGAGAGAGTACCTGAAACAAATACATAGTAATGTCATATACAAAATTACATCTGAGGATGCCATGTTCGATTTACTGGAACACTATCTCCTTTACAATATTTTAGTACATCATATGATATGGGTATTAAACCACGTATATTACAAAGGTGGATCAAAGCCAAAATATACAATAATGATGAGTATTCAAAGATCTGGAAGTTGGATATAGGAAAAGAACATAGTTTTGCGCAACTTAATCCATAAGTGAGGGACTAAGGTCTTCATAAAGGATCCCAAAGAACCAGTACAATCCAAGCCATGTGAATAAGGGTAAGCTGAAGTCGAACATGGAAAGGATTCAACAGTTTGTCAATCAATAGATGATAATTGACAACTGAAGCAAATGAATTCACCAATAATGAAAGTGAATCCTGAGGTACTATCGTCAAAAATCTAGGTCTTCGTCATCAGGAGGTGCTGAAACGGAACCATGCTATGATAAGGAAGGCAATAGATCCTCCAACGGATCACAAGAGTGACTAGGAACTGGGCAAAAGAAGAAAGACACAAAGAGATAATAGAGATAACAATGATGCGATCAGGCTATAGATCAGACATTGGGAAGAATCCTTGAACAGTGAGCACAACACAGAGATGACCCAAGGCAGCGTATAACTTATGAATAAAACAACTAGATTTACCTGTCATGTAGGAGACATGATCAGATTCCCCAGGTATAATGGACAAGAGGAGGAGTAAGCAACTCAAAGTGATAGCTGAACAAAAGTGGACACTAAAACATGGATATCATAAAACAAAGAGTGCTATGTTCAAGGATGACATGCTGCCATTACTGAAAACAAGAGAAAACTTCTTCCTTACCTTCCCTGTTAAATTTTAACGAGTCCAGGAAAGTAAACTCGGTTCCCTCTTCATTTTTTAACAAGCTTGAAGAGATGGGAAAATAATGCTTGATAGTGTCACTGATTCATGGATTTAATGAGCCCGAACTAGTACATGCTCAGCTGGTGTTTTTACATTTAGAGAGTCTGAAAACTCCAAAGAAGACTCCAGGGGGGTGCTTTTTCATCCAATTTAGTCTCCCGCGGCCGAAAAAGTATAAAACAAACCACATAAGAACTCTCTTAACTTCCGAAGAAGAAAAGGTGAAACTTTTTCGTACTTAGTCAGGGAGGGCCGAAAAAGGTTAAATTACCACCTACCCAATGCTCCTTCCAGAACAACATAAAATAGCTTGAGTTTTATGAGTGTGAAGGAAAGCAAGATCACTCGGAAAGATCCATTTGGTTACGAGAAATGGGGCTTACAACAATAAAATCGTTGCCTTGTTCTTGAGTGTTTAACGAGCATGACAAAGACACAAAGTACACGGAATCTTTTTCATGTTTGGGTCCAGAGCATGAAAAAGAGAAAACTAAGCTCAAATTGGGTGTTTCTTTTTCGTAAATTTAGTCCCTCAGGCCCGGAAAAGTGATAAACCTATACCTAAGAATACTCTTCTCAATTCAAAAGAAAAGAGAGTGATCCTTTCTCGTATTATTCCACATGGTCCAAGAAAGAGATAACCTACCACCAATGCGGATGCCCATTCACATATTCTTAACGAGCTTGAACGGATGAGATAACTCGGCAGTCAAGTCTTTTTTGAAGGAGTTAGACCTGGGCCTAAAGAAACTTCATAAGGGCAGGGAGTCCTATAAAGGGATAGCTTGTAAAAAGAGATTCAAGAGAAGCTCTATTTGGCATGAAAAATAGCTAGGAGGATACCCCTGAACCTGGAACAGTGACGACATGAGCACCAAAGGATGACAAAGGCATATAATGATGATACTCAGGATATAAGGGTCCTAGCCATGGAAGAACAATGGTAGAGACAAGGGACTAATGGCTTAGAATACCATAGTCCGTGGCAAAATGTTGAATGCTAAGGTTAATGTGGAGTGAAAAGATGCCAACATGTGTTGGAAAGAACAAAACCACCCTATAGGAGCAACAACACTTTGGAAAAAGTGATAAACCTGTTCCAAGACACAAAAAGTATGGTATTGGTTGATTGACATTTCAAACTATATAAAAAGACCCACTTTATGAAATATAATTTCTATAAATAGGTTGAAAATTAAAACAAACTCACCATTTGAACTTTTGAGCCATAAAAAGGAAGATTTACCCTCTACCTTGGATTGATCACTGTGGACAATTGGACCGACGAAAACAAAATCCACTAGCTTCAGGTAAGCCTACACCCTAAGCTCTTCAAATTTATCCAAGCAAATGTTAGGTTTATGTTTGAATTCAATATTTAAAAGCACCTGAAACTGTAGCATTACGCATTCGCGGGTTGCTAAGAGGGAAACTCGTGAATACGCGTTATATTCGCGGGTTTCCTAACTAGACAGCCGTGAATGATCCGCGACCTGCCTAAATAGACAGTTGCGAATACTGCGCAATGGGAAAAAACTTAAAAAATATGCAAGATTTTTTAACTTTTGATTATGAAATACTAAATCAAATTGTGTGTATTTTCTAGGTAAAATATGGTTATGGAATGGAGGGAAAGGGAGCACGAAATAATGGACCACGCGGCGCTGCAAAGTGCACCCACCGTACAGGCATTGTGGACCAGTGGGCTGCTGAAATTATTTTGTACATCACCCATGCGGGCCAATGTCTACATACTTGAGTTCAAGGTCAATTATTGGGATCATGAGATGGGGATGTTCAATATACAAGGTGAAACCTTAGAGCTTACCATGGAAGACATATATTTCATTACCGGGTTGTCACAACGGGGAGCACCGGTGAACTTGGAGGGCACTGGCAGGGGCGGTGACCCCTTAAGTGTCCAAAACTATGTAGACATATTCTGTACACCGGGTACTTAGAAGAGGGGAACCAGTGTTCTAATAGCAGATATCCAAGATTTTACTCTCCAGGTATTAGCTAGTACCATTATGAGACTTGCAGGATCCACAAGTTTACATATGGCCACAAGGAACCAAATGAGAGTGGCAGTTGACTGTTTTAGAGGTGCTCTCTATGATTGGTGCTCGGGAGTTGCCCCCATCATGAGGAGGCAACTATCCGACTGCAAGAGAGGAAGATGTAAGAATTTTGGCTATGTAAGCATGTTAGTGGTGTTCTTCTTCTTCGAGAGTACCAGCCATGATCCCTGCCATACCACTACAGGTCAGATCTCCACTTCAGCCAAGGCTGAGCCGGTGGGGAGACATCTTCCTCCATCAAGGAGGAGGGGACATAGTACATAGTGTTTATGATGATGACTTCTACACATGGTGGGAACGACAACTGCCGGCATTGGATCAGTTTCCATATGCCGGGTTAGACTTCTGAGGTGACCCCAACCTTGTCCTCCCTCCAGGAGGAGCATGGGGTGAGCTAGGTAAGTAATTTTTTAATTTTTATCATTTTCAAATTTTTATGAATTTTTCAATGATAGATATATACATATGTACAAGTTTAACCCTAATCATGTGTCAAAATGCAGATATTGGACCAGTCCGCCCTGAAGGGCACCCTCGTATGTTCGTTCGGCTGGTTGTAGGGGGAGACCCAGGATTGATCGGGGTATTAGAAGGGAAGCCGGCCAAGCTAACCCAGCGAGTACCTATGATACGGATTGATCATATCCCTATAGCCATGCAGGAGTTTGTTGTGGGGGTTCCACCGGTTTGGCTACGTCTATTCATACGAGTAGCTAGAGCAGTACTTGTATATAGAGATGCGATGGAGGCTTCCGAAGCTGAGGAGGCTGAGGAAGCCAGAGCATAGAGGGATCATGGGGACTAAGGAGGTCCTAGTGGCTAGGGCGACTGAGTTTAGTTCTAGGGAATTTTGATATACTATGATCCACATTTTTGTACATTTTGTATATGACGGGATCTGAGGATCAGACTTGACCTATCTATAAATAGATATTTTACATATATATATATATATATATATTGGTGTTTGTTGTCAGTTTATTTACAAGTGTTTCTTATATGTTTGCTGTATAATTTGATAAAATGTGTGTGAGATGCCAAACCAAAATGTAATTAGCATATGCATCAGTCAATGAATTTTGGTTTCGTGGAATATGATTGAAAGTAATAAATTCAAAATGTCTTTCCAATAAACGGATTTGCATGAACTGACGTAATAAGATAGGATTACATACCTGATAAGCTCGATTGAGCTGGGAAACTACCAACTGAGAATCCAAACGGACCTCAAGCTGGGTAATGCCATGTGACAAAGCATCCCATAAGAGCTCAATAACGGCCCTATACTCAGCAACATTATTAGAAGTAGGACCTAGACAAGCGCCTCCCGCGGCAACAAGCTATCCTGAGGGAGAATAGATAACCCATGCTGCCAAAGCTAGGTTACAAGTATGACGACTGGTGCCATCAGCGAACCCTATATACCATTCGGAAGACATCTGCAACAACCGGCAGATAGTATAAAAAACAAAACTGACAACCTAATGTACATAAAAATATAGACACTAAAAATACAAGAAAAAGTGCTAAGCCTAAGCGTAGTACTTCTTCAGGTAGAGCCCATTTCTAGGCTCAGGTAGCTTATTCCCATCAAAATATACTAATTCATATGCACCTTTACTCAATAATTTTGACACAACATAGGGTCCTAACCACATAGCCTTGAATTTTCCTGCCCCCAGAGGTTCTTTATCTTGGTCCCAAAGCAAGACAAGTTCCCCTTCAGAGAAAACCCTAGGTTTGACTGATTTATCATATTGAGCTTTAACCCTATTTTTATGAGCCTAATTAGCAGTCAGTGCATCTCTACGCTATTCATCAAGGTGTTCTAAATGTACCAGACATTCTTCAAGCTCAGTCGTATCAGAGTAACTGCTTCCACCCCGTGAATGAGTTGGAAAGGGGAGAAACCGGTAGCAGTCTTTACATTGGTTCAATAGGCCCAAAGAGCTAGATATAACATGATGTGCCAGTTATAGTGGGCTGCATCAATTGTACGTTTAAGGATAGTTTTTAAAGTCTTGTTGACAGCCTCAACCTGACCATTTGCTTGCGGATAGTATGGAGAAGAATGTTCTTGTCTAAATCCGAGCATGGTAGTCAGTTTCATCATCATGTTATTTTGAAAATGACTGCCATGGTCAGTGACAATCACTTTGGGAATACCAAACCTTGCAATAATCTCATTGAACATGAAGAAAGCTGCTGTTTCCCCGTCGGCTTTGAAAGTAGGCATTGCCTTTTCCCATTTCGTAAAATAGTCCACAGCGACAATGATGTATTTATGCCCCCCAGTCGAGGCTGGGTTGCATGTCACGTAATCTATCCCCCATTTCATAAAGGGGCCTACCGAGACAACGGGAAATAATGGAACAGGATGTGACCGCATTTTCCCGGTGTAAAGCTAACACGGATGACAGTGCTTCACTGCTTCCACACAATCTTTAAAGATCGTGGGCTAGAAATAACCGGCACGCAATATTTTCTGGGCCACTGCTAACCCAGATAAATGACCCCCACATGCTCCGCTGTGGGAATCATTTAGTACAATCTCTGCTTCCTCATGAGTAAGGCAATGACACAACATGGAATCTACCCCTCGTCGATATAATGTATCTCCTATAATGAGGTAGTTCTTGGCATGAAGGCGTAACTTACGTCGTTCCTCTCTAGAGGAAGCTGCAGGATACTTCAAAGTCTGGAGATATATAAGAATATATCCATACCAAGGATCAGAGGTGGATATCAGGAAGATGTGCTCATCTGGGAATGAGTCATCTTCAATCACTACATCTTCTTCGGTAGGAAATTCTGCTATAAGCTCAGCAAAAACTAAGGACTTCTTAGAATTAGCGGATTGGAAAACCAAGTCAAACTCTTGGAGAATGACTATCCATTTGTTAAATTTTCCCCCAAAAATGTGTTGGGATAAAACATATTGGAAAGGATTCACATCTGCCACTACTGTGGTGGTCCTCAGTAAAATGTAGTGTCGTAACCTCTGCATAGCGTAAACAGCTACTAAGGCTAACTTCTCGACGTGGGAGCATCTAAGCTCAGGTCCAACCAAAGCACATGTAAGGTAATAAACGACATGCTCAACAATCTTATCATCCTCCTGGACTAGTACTACCCCAATGGTTGACTCCGACACGGCCATATACAATATAAAATCCCTAGAATAATCTGGTAGGTGTAATAAGGGTGCCAACAGTAAAGATTTTTTCAATGCCTCGAATGCAAGTTGTGCGGTTTCATCCCATACAAATGGGGTGTCCTGTTTGAGTAGGCACATGAAACCTTTAGTGATCTTGGCATAATTAACAATAAATCATTGAAGAAAGTTAGACTTTCCTTGCAGGATTTGAAGTTGCCTGAGAGAACGAGGAGGAGGCAGTTTTACAATGGCCTCAACTTTCAATGGATCCACCTGGATGCCTCTACTAGAGACAATGAATCCGAGTAATCTTCCTAACTCGACGCAGAATACACACTTGTGGGGATTCAAGTGAATTTTATGATATCTGCATCTCTCAAATATCAACCGTAAATGATCTGGATGTTGGATCCTTTTGCGAGAATGTGCAGGCAGATCATTAAGGTATGGTTCGACAATGGCTTTAATGTCATGAAAAGCAAAGTTCATGGCTTGTTGAAAGGTTTCCCCAGCATCTTTCAATCCAAAGGGAATTTTCTTATATGCGAATGTACCCCAAGGGAAAATGAAAGCAGTTTTATGCTGGTCTTCTGGTTTGATTTGGATTTGATTGTAGCTGGAGAAACCATCCATAAATGAAAACACCTCACTTCCCGCACATGCATCTATGATCTGGTCTATAAATGGTGTGGGGTAGTTGTCCTTAGGACAGGATTTATTGAGGTCTCTAAAGTTTGTACAAACGCGAATAGTCCCTTGCTTTTTATCTGCAGGAACAGGGTTGGACACCCATTTGGTCAAAGCTATGGGATATATGAAACTAGCTTTCAACAACTTTTCAACTTCTGCCTTCATAGCCGCCGCTTTATGCGGGTTCATGGGTCTTAATTTTTGTCAAACTGGCTTGGCATCAGGATAGGTTCGGATTTCATGTTCAACAATAGATGGATCTATGCCTGGCATATCCTCATATGACCAGGAAAAGACATCACGGAATTCCTTAAAAAGGGTAGTATAGATAGAAATCTCCTTAGGAGAGCAGTTTGCAGCTATATAGATGTTCTCCACGACATTAGGGTTCACAGAGATATTGATAGGTATAGTGGTGGAAATATTTGCCATATTCCCCTCGGCAAAGATTCCTTCCCTAAGCAAGGGATTGATAGGTGTATCAACATCTTCTGACAGTCTCACGTGAAACTCTTGGTTTTCTATTCTGCTTAGTTCTGGAAGAAAATAGGATCAATTATGAAGATTCTCACAAATCTTATCACGTCCATTCATGGCTTCCAGAATAGCTTCATCGGAAGGTAAAACCGTGTCTAAACAATCTATAGAATGTGAAGAGTTTTTCGCCCATGCTGGCAAATAGACTTCTTCCAGATCATCTGAGACTGTTAGAGGATCTGGAATGGGATCAATAGTGGCTTGAGTGATGGCTTGATAAGCTACCTCCACTGCCGATAAGGGCACTTGCGGTTCATGGGGAGTTGGGAGGACCCAAGGATCAGTCCTATCGACAACCGTAGCGATAGACTTCCCCACACTAGTATAAATGATATAGTTAACCGAGGTTGGAAGATCAAATGTGCCCATCAATGATGCATACATTCCAGCCGCCAAGCTCTATGCAGCAGGTTTGACCTGATCAACCAATGGCACAGTGGACTCATTAGACTCTAAACGACCTTTTTGGGTAAAATTAAGTTGGTCAATAGTAACCAAATTGCCCTCATGTGGAAAAACCACGACATGAAAAACGATCGACGCAATAGTAGACATTGCATAAGTCCAATTCCTTCCCAGAAGCAAATTGTAGTCCAAAGGAGCATCAATCACTTCTACTTCAACAGACACTGCTTTGCCTGCCAACTTAATCTCAAAAGCCAGCAGGATACCATGTGGACGGAAAGATCTTCCATCAAAAGCAGTAAGTAAAGTGTTTGATGGGACTAGCTCTGGGGATCCAAGAGCTTTCCAACAGGACAAGGACATAACACATGTAGAGGCCCCCTCATCAACAACTGCCCTTCCAATGGTCTTACCACCATGGACGTCATCTATTGATAGGGCTACATGGTAAGGCAGGCGAATCTTAACATCATAGAAATCAAATTTTGCCATGAAACTCAAAGAGTCCATGCTACCTAAATTTGCTAAGAGGGCATCCCGCTGAGCGGGACAACTTTGTAACACCTCCAAATTTGACATTGCACACGGGGTTTGAGCTAAGTCTTCAACCACGGAGTAGTTTGAAGTAGCCCTAGCATTAGGGTTATGAAAGGTCTTCTTAAAGACACCTTTGGGTATCTTTGGAATTATTTCAACAGGTTTCTCTATTGTGAGAGGGTTGGAAGGTTCACCTACAACTTTACCCTTCTCAGCAGTCTCTTTCTCATAGTTTTTGTTCCTTGTCTGCAACAAAGTTGAAGATCTAACCATGTTGATATAGTTTGGGTCAAGGGCAGTTTGAGTGCCCCCTGCTACGTTAGAAGCTGAAGCAGAGTTCTATCCTTGGGGAAAAGGATCCTTGAAGACAACCGGTTGTTGAGCTTTAAGAAGCTTCTGGGCTTGATCCATAAGGGGACAAAGGTAAGTAAGGTGGTCCTCTTGGCACAAATTACAAGGGAACTTGACCTTCTTCTTTTCTTTCTTGGCCCCATCAGCATTGTTCGTGGGCTTTTGCTTGTTTTGGTTTCGCTCTCCCTTTTTACCTTTCTTTTTCTTCCCGCTGGGCTGCTGATTGCCCTTCTGAGAGGTTTGTGCAAAAACATTTGCACTCTGGGGGGAGGGGGAAGCCTTTGCTACCTCCACCGTAGATTGTTTGATAGAGAACCGATGAAGTTGTTTTGTCAAAGACTCTACGGTGGGAGAGTTGACGGATTCAACCACACCATTGGCATGGGGTCCAGGATTAGGCTTCTCCACCTTGTGTGAAGGCCTCGGTGCCTCAGGGATGATTTCGTATAAGATCCTAGATTGTGAATAAATCAAATCCAGCTACTGGGCCCTGAGTATGGCTTCTTCTTCATTTGTCACTCCTGAGGTGGATACGTCCTTAGATATGTATGGTAACAATGATTTAAGGAACCACTCTAAAAGGAACTCAGGAGGGATAGTGGCTTTGATAAGGCTCTTTTTCCTCCTCCACTCTTGGATATGATCTGAGATGTGGGTATCCTTGTTTTTTCTAAAAGTAGACAACAAGTTCGTTCCGAATTCATATCGGACCAGAAGCTGAAAGTGGCTAAGGAATGCACTAGCCAAGTCCTAGAAACTACTGAAAGCATCAGAAGGTAGTTCAATATACCATTTTTCCACCGTACCTGTTAGGGTTCTCTGGAACATCCTCAACCTCACCGAATCTTCATTCAGCGAATTTGAAGAACACCATAAATGGAAGGTGGTGGCATGAGCCCCAAGATCTTCACCAGTTTTACCTTCGAACTTAGGGATGTCCAAGGGCAATTTGGTGGGAACAGGTGGCCACAAGGGGTCATGCCTCACCCAATCATTCATCAATTTTGACAAATCTGGCAAGTTTAAGGTTTCCAGGAAAGGAAGTTTGGGTCGAACCAAGGTACTATATGTGCCAACTTGGGGATTAGAGGGACCTTCCCCCGAATTCCCATGGGTAAAAGTAGGGTTTCCCCCTACCACCGGTTGTGAAGTGGGAAGGTTACTTTGAAATGGATTCCATCTGTAAGCCATAGGATTATGTGTGGGAGGTGTAGTGTAAGAAGTTCAGGCCGTCCCCATAGAAGCAGGGGTCTGAAATATAGGAGCAGGTATCCCTTCGCTAAACAAAGGAAAGGGAGAGCTCGTGTATGGGACCGAAATAGGGGTTTGGAAACTTTTCCCGTAAGAGGTGTTGTTCCCAAACTGCACTCCTACATAGGAAGGAGATGGACCTACGTATGGACTGGATGGGGGTATGTGCCCCCCATTCCAAGGAAATCCTTGGACAAAGGCCGTCGATCCTACCGAACCACTCTGGGTAGTATAAGGAAAGGAAGAAGGAATGGTAGGTATACTGGGGATCCCAGTAACCATGTCACCAGAAGTACCTACTATGTTTGAGTGGACCGGTGGTTGAACCACACGGCTCGCTGGAGTCAAAGGTGTAGAAGGTAAACTAGATCTAGGGGCACTTTCTGGGGGAGGTAGTACCCCTTCAACTGGAAGGGTTGAGGTGAAGACAAAAGGACTTTCTTCTGCAGAAGACATGATCCTACCCACAGGGACACCTGACACTGGTGAATCAAAAGGTCTAACCTAAACGATCACAGGATCGTTTAAATCAGTCAAGGGGGTGTTAAATTTTCTTCCAAACTTGTCAGTCTACAATTCTTCTATCTCAACTGTGTCAAAATCAAAAGGGTTAGCTATCAGTTTTGGTTCACCAAGAACTTCACTTATCCCTACTGGTTCAAATGAACCATCTGCATCTAATCTCCGCCTTTGGGGTAAAGGTGGAGGCTCCAATGTGGTGATAGGAGGAAGGTTTCTCAACCTTCTTGACCTTCTAACAGGTTGGTCCTCCAGAATTAAAAATTTGACAAATCACACCCTAAGGCCAACTAAAAACAGGCAAAACCACAGAGCATACACTAAAAAAATCCTAAAGTCTCAAGTAATCAAACCAGGGAAAAAGATATACTTTCCTGAAGAAAGCTGATGAACGATTACTTGGCGTCCTTGAAGTGGTTCTTAGGCACAAGCGGAGGAATCACCCACCGCCCTCCTACACTTTCAACAAGGGTTACCTTCCAAGCCCGTTCAAGGTGAACTAGAAATAACCTTCCATTTTACCTAGGTATGAACCCTAAAAGACAAGAGACTAAAGGCTACCTTGGCTATACCAATAGTCAGGGGGGATAGTCGCAAGCCGGACTCGTACGCATGGGCAGGGTAGCTGATCCTGAAACTCTGTTTAGGATAGAATCCCCAGATGCGCAAAAGTCCTGAGTTATGCTTTGACAAGGATTCGGAGGGTTATCTCCTCTGTCCAAGCCTCCACGCGGCCTCGTGCTTAACTCCCGTTTGAGAGGAGCTTCCCAGATACAGTGATAAAGTCAAGGATTTACCTAAAGAAAGGTCCACTACGTCTGAGTTTTATAACTTGTGGGAAGTTTACACTTCCTAGCCCACAAGTCTAGCCTAAGCTAGTAGGTGAAAGGCCCCTAAAACACAAAACTTACTAGTAAATTTTAATTTAGGCGTTCATTTTAAAGGGCTGTTTCTTACTCAAGAGGAAATGGAGTGATATACTTTATGGTGTTTTTGACTCAAAATAAGAAATAAATGAAAATAAAGGTGTATTCAAAGCAAAATTACCATTATAATAAGCAAACTTCTTTTCTTTTTGCAAATATGTATCGATGAACTGAATGCAACGATGAAAGAAACTAAGCCTATGTTTTTGTAGTTTTTGAGATAATATTTTTAAATTGAAATAAACACTACTTATGCAAAAACACAATGCAAAAGCTTAACAATGTTTTCTTTTCTCTTTTAAAAATACTCAAAATTCTACTATGCATATACAATGCACTATACTTAAGTAAACTTGAATCTTATGAGCTGTATAAAAGCAAAAAACTGAAGCAAACATGCTAAAAGAACCAAAATACAACCAACAAAGGAAGGCTAGGAACCCTAGCTTGGGTACAAACAATGACAAAAATCACTGTAGAATTATGAAGGCAAGTGACAACTAGCCACTGTCAGAAGACAGACTGGAAAAATAGAGCCCAAGACCCTGATCACTGATCTGGACAGAGACACTTTAACCTACAACCCAAACAGGCCAAAATACTTCAGCATGCAAGCAGTAAATAATCCAAGCGAAAGAGACTCAAGGGCTTTCGAAAAAGCACAAAATGTGATCACCCAAGGTATTCAGGAAAGCTACACAACATTCATAAAGAAAGTCAACTCAGAAATAGGGATTACCCAAAGAAAAGAACAAGCAAACTTTAACTTAAAAATCCCTACTTCCAGGCATATTCGTGACTGTATATAAATGCAACCCGCAGATGATCCGCGACTGTCAAGTATAGCAACCCGCGAATGCAAGTTTGTGTTCACGACTGTTCAGAAGAGAAACTCGCGAATAGGTATAATATTTTTCTCAAAAACAAGAAAAATTTCCCTAGACTTTCAAATACTGAGGCAAGTATGAACTAGGATAACAGATCACACACAGAATTCCAAGCAAAGACTGGTCAGGAGACAGAAACAACCTACAGCAGTCTTGGTTCCCCAGCGGAGTCGCCAGTTCTGTTGTATAGGTATGGACACCTTATAACTATAGGTATGGGGTTACCAACATACTCAATTAACTTGCAGACAATTGACTTCTAGAGTGCAGTAAAAGAAATAGGAGGATAAGAAAGACTTACTCAATTATCGAAGGTTGATCCTTGCTTGTCCTCTTCCATTCCGCTTCACCTCCAAAGTCTTCAAGGTTGTTCTTCCTTCACTTGTCAAGAGTCAATCTTCCAGACACAAGATGATTCATATATATATATAAGCAGGTTAGATAAATCATATATGAAATGCATAAACATAAACATTTATCAAACCAAGATACATGAGACACATATGGAAGAAGGATTCTCTATATTATCAACAATGAGAGAGTTCAGATTACAACCCAACGCCCGAGACAAGGACTCCTCTGCAACCAAAGGATTCTGAGTTTCACTGCTCCAAAGACCTCTGTATAAACTCCACTAGCATAAATTTTCTCTCCAAGTGTATGTATCTAACACCCTCCCCAAGGCCTGTATTTATATGGATGAAATAAGGCAGTTTCGAAGGTTGAAGAAGTTGAGTCAGTTAAGGTGATTAAGTTAACAATGCTTAACTAATCTCAAGGCATCGTGTGTTTTTATTTTTAAACGTCAAGGGACATATTCGCGGGTATCTAGAAATACAACCCGTGAATGATTCGCGAGTTACTATAAGAGCAACCCGCGAATAGATCCATCCATGACTTGCAACAACCAACACTCGCGGATGATCTGCGAGATGCATGTATAGAGAGTCACGAATACAACTTAACATAGAAAAATGGCAAAGTAACCAGCTGGATAGATGAGGAATGTATTTTATAAGAAGCCAAGCTATAGTGTTTTGGGCAAACCTCAATCCATAGATGTCCTTTTGTGTGCCAACATGAGGGATGTCGGCACTCGGACGGAGAGGTGCCATTCAGGTGTATAACACCATTGTTATTTTCGGTTCTCGATTCTGATCAAATCAAAGGTCCATTGAATCTAAGCAGCAAATCTATTCACAGGAGTGGTGGATGCCACACATAGGGAAAAGTACGGAAAAGTGGAGGAGATATGTTCATAAAAGAGGCCGAGGCCACACATAGGGAAAATTTGAGGAGATATATTCAATGTTCACAAGAGAGGCCGAGGCCACACATAGGGAAAAATGGAGGAGATCTGTTCACAAGAGGGGCCGAGGCCGACAAATTTCATCTCTTTGGTTGCTTTCATTGCTCAACGTGGTGGTTGAATCTAGTTCTTGATACTTCTATGACTCCTTACTTACCATAATACACTTTGGAAAAACCACAGGGCGAGTTAAAACCTCCAACTGATCGGTCAAACCTGACCAGCCTTACTGAGACACCAACTAGAGAATGATTGACTTGCCTGATATGATAGTAAGTCAACCAACCAAGGAGATGTATTTCCTTGTGATGTGGATGATTTCTTGCAATATTGGAGTCTTTAAGAATTATTTTTGATGGGTAATACCTCCAAGTCGTGTAATAGAAGAGACTGCCACTATTAAGTGAACTAAACCTGTAGCAGCGTTACCCTATGGAGGGTGTCTCCTATGTTGACAGCCAGACATTTTGAAGGCCATCTACAACACTTTAATTCATCACTTGGTGAAAAATTAACTATGGTGGAGATGATATATTTGTAGAGCATTTATGGGCACACCAAGTCATTTAGTCAGTCATTTCAGTGCTTTATTCCCAGGCATGTGAACTCTCTCATATTTGATATGTTCAGATTTGATTTTGCTTAGTGCATTTGATGTCATGAATGATTTGTTAATGTAAATACTAAAATATCAGTGCATGGTGTCTTTCTCCCCTACATCCATGAACCATGAACTGGTTGGTACAAATTTTGACCCTCCTCGACAAAAACCCAATGATAATTAAATTAAACCCCAAAAGGACGATGCTTGTGACTTCGAACAACATTAAAGAAAACATGTTTTCCTTAGAAACTTTTTATTATATAGAATTATATCTATAGGAAAACATACTACTTTGTCATCTTTCCAGAATTCTCTTCCACATCCAAATGCAGAGTTCACAAACCCAATGAACCTAAATCACAAAAATGAGCTTTTATTGCACTCTCTATATTGCTTTTGGGGATTAGTCATTGATAGGAACTTTGGCCCTCTCTACACCATATATTTCAGCACATTGCCTTCCTCAGTACCATGATTGTCTCAATTGTCAATTACATCTACTTGGGAAAGATCCTGAACTATGACAAATATCAAGGAGTTCGTCCTTTAAGAAAAATATTGAGTTAGGGTTTGGATCACTATGCTCCCCATAGTCTACTAGGTTCATGGCCCTCTTTAAAAGAGATTTCAGCTTAGGGAGACAAAACTTGTGAGACACCTAAAAATCCTTTCAACACTATACCCATCTCCCTAATTTGATTTTCAACCATATATCCCCAATTTCTAGCCATGATGAGCTCTCCAATTAGAAACCCCAACTCGATTATATATTTATAAGTAGAGACATAATAATTATTTATTAAATAGAGTTTGTTTAGGAAACTAGTTGTGCATTTGAAAATTTTCACCCGACTATAAGCTTCATGGATGGATGCCACCCACAAACTAGGTTATGAGGCCACTAGGGTGAACGAATCAAGCTACAAACTCAGAAAGACTCAACTCCATCCATTTGGTTTCAAGATCACTGAATTTGCTCACTATAGATAATTCTAGGGAACTCTTCTAACCATTGATTAAACATGACATTCCCATCAAATACCTTAACCAACACAAGAAATATTTCTCATTTCCCTACTTCACAATTCCTCGTGAATCTTCTCCCCATCTAACACTTTTTAGTGTAGGCAAAAATAATCCATTCTATTGATTCCCTTATAGGGATAACTCTCAAGATTAATGCTTCGAATTTAAGACTTTCACTAAGAAACGATTAACAATGAAATGAAAGGTTTCCTAACTAACCCAACCTCTATCCTCATTTGTTACATTTACTTTAGTGTATCTGACAGTGTTGCATTTCCTTCCACTTAGAAAAGGTTGTATGAAAATCCCCCCACCCATGGATTTTTTTAATACAGGCTTAAACATATGACCTCAAAGAATGACATAAACTATGATCATCTTCATATCATTTAGCATAATTTTTTCTCATATATGGTAATTTGGTTACGTTGCAAATATCTATGTGCTTCTTGATTGTTTTAAATATTTCCCATACACATAACAAACAAGAAATTAAATGAAGGTTATGTTGCAACTATTTTACAATGTAGATTACCTTCCTTAAGAATAATTACCTTGTTGTTTTTTTGCAAATTCTGTATACATTTACCTATAAATGCATGGTCCTTATAGCAAACTTACTTCTGAGGTCTTTAATCCTCAACATTTCTGTATGCAACAAAAACACTCAAAATTTTCATATGCAACAAAAACACTCAACTCACATATTTATCTTGCAATGTACTAATTAAAAATATTTATATCCATTTCCATCTTTTTATAGATGTTTACAAGACAACTATTCCTTTTATAATCCTTTCTCTTCCATATTGTTATCTTTCTTTCAAAATTTTATTACAACTAAAAAGAGCCATTACTAATATACAATACTGACCCATAAGTTTAATTTGTCATATATTAATACAATAATAATAATAATAATAATAATAATAATAATAATAAGGCATCCTATTACAAACTTTGATTTTTCTAGGGGTTTCAAAGAATGTTGTCAAGCATAGCATCTGTAGAGTGTAGGCGCAGGTGCTTGTTTCTGCAATTGCCATCTGGATATTGTGCAACGAGCTTGGAAAGCCCTTTTACTCCATCTCCTATTGAACCCAAGCTTTTGAGAGTTTTAATTCGACATTATAATCAGTTGTTTCGGAAGAAATTTGGGTGGCGACAAGATGAAAAGTTCAGAGTTACAAGCCTTAGTCGATCAGGGAGAGGAAGGTGCAGCTGTCTGTCGGAAATTGTCGAAAAAATGAAGAAATGAACTAGAAAAATGCGATTTCATGTCGGAGAGGAAGTCGAAGGAGAATAAAACTAGGAACATGGTGGTGATAGGGTTACCGAGGAGAAAAAGAAGAAAATGAAATGGAATATGCCATGGAAGTTGAAGTGTCTATGAGTAAGAAGAAGAAGAAAACTGAAAATAAAAACCTTTATTTGGATGAAAATCCATTGAACGCTGTTCAAAATGATCAAATCTTTAATGAAAATGGCTATGCAGACTCTGCTGAAGGATGATTTTATTATAGAAACCCTAATGAATCAGAGTCGTACTACACAAACCGTGAAGGATCAGAGCTTTGCATTATAAACTCTAATGAATTAGTTATTTATTTCACAGACCCCATTGAACCAGGGTTTGATCATAGTAACCCTCCACAGGGGAAATACACTGGCCCTATTCAACCGGAGTTACACATTGCTACCCCATCTACATCTATGAAGCATCTTATAGTAGCTACACAAGCTAAGCGAGAACAAGCACATTCTGCAGCTCTGCCACATTCTGTTTCAATTGAAGAAACTAAGGATTCTATTCCATTTATTTCTAGTCCTTCACCAATTCGAGGGAGTAGTTCAGATCACAGATCACCACTCCAAATTCACTTGTGAGGAAACTAAGGATACAAAGGATTCCATTGCCCATCAGAATCAAGAAGTACCAGAGTTAATGTGCAGTACTGGGGTCTGTCAAATATGATGGATTTGGAATCAAGTGAAGAAGGTAAAATAAGATCAGAGTGAAAATCGGTTGGAGGGACACTTAGTGGGGATATAGAAGCCGCAATTTCCAGGGACACTTTTGAAGGAATGCTAGAGACACTGTCAAGCACGAAGGAAAGTATTGGTAGAGCATTGGTAGAGCATTGCATCATGCTATTGACTATGCAAAATCTAGCCTTGTTGGTGAGGTAAGCTTGATATCTGTTATTTTCCAATAGGGTAAACAGGCAGCTCATTTTATTTTTGCTTACTGTTAGAAAATTAATGATGAAAATTTTCAAGGATTACAATGAAGATTGAATATCTTGCATGTGGATCATTTTTACATTCATAGTGACTTATGAGAATCTTATACATTGATTATTTTTCCCTGCATTAACTTATTTGTCAATGTCTTTTGGTCATTCATTGCACGTTATTTAGTTTTATTATCTATCTCCTCATCCTTATATTTTATAATATTGTAATCTCTTTTTTGTACATTATCCTTGTTGCTGTCAGTTGTGACTATAGGTTGCAAGCTTGCGGAAAAATAGTAGAATGGTTAGTAAAACCACATTCCTTAAAGATAAACATCTAGGAATGAATATTTTGTAGTCCTTAGCATCATCGATATAGTCCACAAACCACCTTTTTTACTTCTAGCATCCAATTTCCTCTCTTAATCCGAAGGATGTAAGGATATGTTGTGACTCAATGACTTCCAAGTGGCCAACTGAAGGCCTTTTTCATGTGAATGCCTTCTCTTTAAAACTTTGCAAGCTTTTTCCCATTCAAGTGTAGGCATGTCAAGATGCTTCAAATACATGTATAATACTATGGTTATTCCTTTTTCAAATGAATTCATAAGGATAAGGCATGCTATACTCCCTCTTAAAATCCACTTTCTTGCAAAATAAAGGAACTATCAAGTCTTATACTCCAATGTGTTACCCCCCATTTTACATGGTGGGTCACTTGGAGATTTATGGGATAACTTGGGTTGTCTCATAAGGTTTTTGAACATGAAGGAGGACAATTGTGGGCATCGTGAGGACTTTTAGGAAAGCTAAACAATGCACAAGCGACTTTGGAACAGGTTTTAAAATTGTTGAAGAAAGGTGGAACCAAACATTTTTTTGGGTGTTTTAATAAGGATGTTTAAAAAGGGACTTTGTATCCCATGTTGATAGGGAAAAATATTGATATTGAACTATAAACTGTGCTGTGAAACATATCAGGTCCATCATCGTAGATCAAATAGTAAATGAAGTCTTCAAATATTAAATATTTTGAACCTTGGAGATTTATTAAATGTTATAAAGTAGAACATCAAAGAGTTGAAGAAAATATCAATGTTGGCAATGAAGACATCAAACATCATAAAAAACACCTTGAACATCAGTGAATCACACTAACAACAACCTACACACTGTAGAATCTCACTAAAATACCCTATGCATCACCAAATCTCATAAATGGCACCCTGAACATCGAAGAAAGAGATCCCTATGTTGTATGCTGCACATACAATATACATTCCAACTTGAATCCCTTCACTTGATGAGCACCTTAAACTATTCTCCTTTGTTGGAAAACGCTGCAAAAAATGTAACTGGCCAAAACAATGGACACCAAACTTCTTGTTTAGGATCAATGTTTTTTTTATGCTACTGCTGTCCTAGGGTTCAAGTTTCTATGTTAACAAATTTAAAATTTCTTCTTAAATGCTCCCTGGATTTACTGGTGGAAATGCAATTTTTTTTGAAGTCGTTGCAATTGGCACCAACTATTGTACAACATCTAGTGATTATGGCATTTCTATCTATTTTTTATTTGGCATATTGTCTGAAATTTTAAGGATTTGGACTATTTTAGCTTACGTTGGGGTCACAAGCTACAAGGTGTAAAAGAAAAGGACTAATTTGAAGAGGGCTCAACTATGTTTTGCTGTAAAAAGGAAAAACCTCAATGAAAACAATACCACTATTGTTTTTACATAAATTTTGAACTGATATTCAATAATAAAAGTTTATCTTTAAATGGATAGATATGCAATTGAAGAGAATTAACCATTTCAGCAGTTGACCAGAATTATGTTTCTTAATGTAGCCTGTAATAGAAATCCCCTGGCTGTAGATGGAGTTTTGTTTTTAAATTTTGTTTTTCAACCAGCTTTGGAACAATAGTTTATATATATGTTGAAGTTGAACACATATACACCTGGTTCTTAGTAGATTTCATTTCTAATAGCTATTTGTTAAAATGTATTTCAGCTACATTTCTTACCTACCGAGTTTGATTTTTGATAGTAGCTATGGACATACATAAACAAGAACATTTTACTGGAATATATAATCTAGTTTCTGTGCTGAACCATAAGAGGCAGAGTTTAATTTTTAGGTAATTTTATGTTTTTTATTTAGAAAAATCCGAACGAGCATTTTACCCTTGCTTACCCATGTTCTTCTTAGGTCATCGAGAAACATAATGGCCATGCTTGTTGCAGTTGAAGCTCTTGGTATGGCTCAAATCCTTATTTTGCTAGCTAGGGGGCCTTGAATATTCTTTCTTCTTATAACCTCCTTGGATTCATTCTTTCCTCCCTCCATCACCTTCTCAATGGGGGCTAAGTCTGAAACATCCTCATAACTGATGGAAACTTTTTGTAGTCTCATCTCCCCTCCAATAAAAGCATTTAATTACTGCTTAAATTCAAGAAAATGTTCACAACCATTGATTACTTGGACAAGGTTGTGCTCCAATGGACTAAACCATTCATAGAAACCCAAACTAGCTCATTATCCTCAACTGTGTTTCCGACTGTTGCAATATGGTCTTTCATCTTTGCGTTTTAATGAGATTTCTTGCTATTGTTTTGATTGTATGGGAAGAGGCGAGCTTGTTCTTCAAGAGCATCTTCTTAGATATATTCGCACTCTGGAACAATGTTTCCAAGGCATCATACATGTCTTTGGTTGTTTTTTCTCTGACTATACAAGGGATCAAGTGATTCTTCACTGAATCCAACAGGATTCGCTTTGCGGTTACTACCTTGTTGTGTTTTGCTAGATATTTGGGTTTGTAGGTGGTGAAACCATCTTCTCTACAAGGTACCACAAGTCTACCATTTTTGGGAGGTTTTACAATCTCAATTTCCACAGCACAAAGTTGAAGAGGCTCCCTCCAACAAGTGACATTCACATGCTAGGAATGGCCATTATTTCCACTGCTTTGTCTCTGCATAAAAAATAGGATTTCCTACCCCACAAACCTTCTGAGATCCACATGCCAATCACTGCACAATTGTGCTTCAATCACTGAAGCTTGGACATACTGCCCACTACAATCCTCTGACACTTCTCTACTCTAGATAGTGTGTTCCTCTCCGTATACTGAATCTGGGAAATTTCAGAAACTGTGCTCTAGTACCATGATAAAATTTTTAAACCATGGCCAATAGACTTTGTACTAAAAGAATTCATAAACTACTAGATAGTTGAAACTTTAAATCCATTCAAATAATTTTCTTCTAATAATGATTAAATTTACAAAAACATACTGTAGAAAAATTATAACGGAAACTAACAGGTCTGCCCTGACTCCTAAATCACATCATTTTTACTCACTCTTAAAAGACAAAAAAATCTTAGTAGATGGACTGTCAAAATCTTTTACTGCTTTCATATTTTCCGATCTGAAATATGCTATAGGAAAACCACAGGAAACTGATTCACTATTTGTTGCTCCAAAATGAATGGATAAACCTATACCCTTGCCTTCTCTTTTATACACTGAGAAGAAGAGTAGGTACATGCACAATAGAACCTCAACTGAAGATGATATGAGGCATTCAACCATGCACCCTTCCTACTAGACTACATGTGCCTAACTGAATTTAGACTTAAGATAGAAATTAGAAAACTGCCTAGTATTCTAACACATGTAATTTCATGTGTCCTCTTTTACTTAACTGGGAAACGACATGCAAGATTCTATGAATAGATTACTAAAGATATAATAGAAATCCACTCTTATAACACTAATTACTCCCTCATAATTAATGTGCCCAAGTGCTGAAGAAGAAATGTATTCTCATTGTCCTTTTAAAGTGCCCAGATCTATTCACTAGTGTGTCACACTGCCCAGTCCTGTAGAAGACTGTTCGAGGTACAATCTAACACCAAGTCCTCATTCATCCATCAACCAAATTATTGATCCAACAAACTACCGAGAAGGAGTATCTCATATGTTTGTCTCCTCAAGCTCCTTTCAGCACCAGTACTATATAAAGAATATCTTTCATTACAATGCTCATATAAGGAATACAATTTTCCCCTTATTTCACAATGCTTATATAAGGGAGCTAACTATTCAGTCTTTACTGTGCCCATCACATGGGGCTGATCATGGTGGTTAACACAAGCTGCCATGGGCCAAACAAATATAAAAATATCATGGCCATTAAGAGTTTGTTTAGTTTTCATATAATGTTATTTGTGTACTAAATGGTTAATGCTATCTACTATGGATGACATTTCTAACCTTTCAATAATGTAGTATTTATTTACAAGTAACACTCTAATATATGCTTTTATATTTTATGCTACTATATTGGCATTGGACGTGCATTATAACAAATATAACATATATTATATATGGAATGCCCTTTGGATTTTTTGGGTAGGTGTGCTCATGGATTTGCAGCTTTCGATCCTTGCTTCACTTTGCGCTCTACAACATTGGTTTGTTGAATACCTTTATGTTTGGTTTAAAACTTATGGTTGATACTTAATATAAATTTCCATGTACCAACATGCATTGCATGGAATGATATACACAGGGTGTAGTGAAATGTATTTTAACATGCTAGAGTTCTGGTTGCAAATTATATTTTTGTTCGTTTTGTGTTTATTTTTCTTCACAAGAACAATTAGATTTTGTATTAGAGAAAATTGCACCCAAGTTGTGTAGTGTTGTAATATGAAAGGAGTAATTGTTGTAGATAAGATAAAATAATTTTATTAATGTTTGACAAGTGACGACTAAAGTAAGGTCAAATAGATTGTTGGTTACAATGATGTCAATACAAAGTGGGATCTCTAAAGCATCTCCTATAATAAAGAATATGTACAAAGAAAAAATGAAAATGAACTAAATCATGCAGAGATAATCGGTAGGCTCCAAGGTGGGAAGCCCCTCATGGAGAAAGATGAACAATACAAGAAGATCCAAGTTATGGATCTAGAAATGGTATGGAAATTACATGCAACATGTGCATATTGCATTTGTAGAATTAATGGATATTTCATTTATGACCTTAAAAAAAATGATCCTCGATCCTGCTTTTTTCTTTCTTTCTTTCTTTTTTAAATCAACCCACCCCATTGGAAAGGTTCTACAATATATTTTTTCTTTCTTCTTTTTAATCTCAATCCATCCACTCAACCCACTTTATTGGAAAAGGTTCTTCCACAATCCTCTTTTTTTATTATTATTAAATTTCTTCCACAGGAAATAGCTTAATACTGGACGAACACATCTTTCTCTTGAGGTTTGTGAAATTGGTAGGAGTGGTTGAAGTTCTTTATCCCAAACAAATAGTATGATGCAATTACACATTATAGGAGGTATGTATAGTGAAAGGATGTCTTTCCTTGCCATTCTATAGTTACCAACCAATCTCAAGTGTTCACTCTTTCACCAACTAGTGATTAACTTATTCTTTGTAACTGGTTATCATTTTTGTGAAGATTCCAATTGTGAGATAAATTATATCAGACCTTATTTTTCTAAATATTATTGTGGTGAATGTCTTTTAAATATGCAATACTTTCATTATATATATGGGGGATCTTTCTCTTGAGGTTTGTGAAATTGGTAAACATTGTTGAAGTTCTTTATCCCAGTTTGAAGAAAATACACATTATATGAGGCCTGTATAGTGAATGGGTGTTTTTCCTTGCCATACTATAGTTAGCAGCCGATACCCAATGCTCACTCTTTCACCAGCCAGTGATCCATGTTTTCTTTGTAAGTGGTTATCATTTTTCTAAAGATTCTAGCTCTGAAATAAGTTATATTAGGATTTATTTTGCCAAATATTATTGTGGTGAATGTATTTTAAATCTTTTAGTATATATATGGAGGATATTACTCTTGATAGTTGGTAAGAATTGTGGAAGTTCTTTATTTTAGACAAACAGTCTGAAGAAAATACACATTATAAGATGTTTGTACAGTGAAAGGGTGTTTTCCTCCCCATACTATAGTTACCAGCCAATACCAAGTGTTCACTCTTTCACCAACTAGTGATCTACATATTCTCTATAAGCAGTTATCATTTTTGTGAAGATTCCAGCTGTGAGATAAATTATATCAGACCTTATTTTACCAAATATTATTGTGGTGAATGGCTTTTAAACCTGCAGTACTTTTATTATATATATGATGGATATTTCTCTTGAGGTTTGTTAAATTGGTAAACATTGTTGAAGTTATTTATCCTAGTTTGAATCAAATACACATTATAGGAGGTCTGTACAGTTTGAAGTGTGTTTTTAGATATATTTTTATCTCATAACTTGGGAACGCTATCCAAAAGTTCTCGATCAAGGAACTTGTACCTGTGTAAGGTCTCCAAATGCTCTGGGCTGCTGGTATATCTGAATTTTTTTGAGTCTCCATCCTCAAAACATATTTGGTTTTGATTTTCTTTCTCACCTTAGTAAGAGAATGACATTATTTTCCTACATCCCACTCCAGATAAACTAGACTAGAAGTTTTTGTTTCATATTCTGAATCCAAACAGGGATGTAGACAAGCAAGTGTCAATACATGTTAAAGATAGTGCACAGGTACAAGCTCATGGCTGCAAGTTATGAGATAGAAATATATCGAAAAACACCCTTTCACTGTATAGACCTCCTATAATGTGTATTTCAGAAGTCACGATACATATTGTCGTGAATTATCCTTATACAGTGATGATAAAATTGTATGGAACACACATGACAATATACCTTGAGAGAGAAAAGATTAATGTCCTTGTTCTTGTCAGTCCTATGGGAAAAGGGGTCGTTTCCCCACCTTTATTGTACACCTTGGTCTTATGGGTATGGGGGTTTCCTTACCACCTTGTTTTGACACTTAGTAGACTTATGGTCCTTTTGGTCCTAGCACCCTTGTTGTATGTGGTACCATGAGAACCTTTGGTATGATGACTTAACCTTATTTTTTTAATTTTATATGACCACTTGTTTGTTACTACCCTATCCTAAATCAACTTAACATTATTTTATGTTATGTTTGCTAACAACCCTAAAAGATAGGGGTTTGTGGATTAACCTTTCTAGAAGGCTTGTTAGGATTATAAATTCAAGTCTTGAATTTCATTTTAGAGAGTGCGTTCACAAGAGAAATTTGAAGATATGATCTTTCACCTGTCTAGGATTTGCTGATGCTAATAGATTAACGTCTAGGGTTTTGTTTCTATCTCTAAGTTGCCACCACCTCTCTTCTCATCTTTCTAGTGTTTTCGTCTTCCTGTTCAAGTTGTTGCTGTTATGAATAAGTCACGTCAATCTTCTCATCTTGTTAAGGGTTTCCTTGACGTGCGTTGATCTTCCTTGAGATGGGCATAATCTTTTGTAGGATGGTAATTCTGAAAAAATCCCTTCTTGGGGAGGCCATGACTAATAGACACCTTTCTATTAAGGGTTGTTACTAATATAATCCCCTTAGGGTTGGGACGTGATTTATCTAAGCTCCTTAGATTTGAACTATGATTGAGTTTCTAGTTGGGCCATGACTGTGTGGAACCCTTCTTGAGTTGGGTCATGACTAGGTAAAACCCTTCTTAGGTAGGCCGAGACTATTTGACCTTACCTTAATTGAAATATAGAATGTTTATGCTTTCTCTAACAGGTCGTGACTATTGATGAATTTTCTGAGCTCTCTTGGACACATCATGAATTTTTTGTGACTTCTTAGATTGGGTCGTGATCACTGTTGCTTGCCCAGACTTAGGATGTGACCCTTCTACTATTTGCTAGAGTGGATTGTGACCCTTGGGACTTGGGGTTGTTTAGACTTGAGCTACGACTCTTGGATGCCACCTGTGCTGGGATGTGATCGTTGTGTGTGCTCATTGAACTTGAGTTGTGACCTCTATGAGGTGTTTGTACAGAGCTATGATTCTTGTGGGTTGTTAGGACTCTGGCTTGACCTTGCTAGGTTGATAAGATATTAGCTGTGACTTGTGTTAATCTTCTTGAATTGGTTGTGATCCTGCTAGTGCCTAACTATGTTTGGGGCTGGGTATCACTGTTGGGGTTTTCACACTTGGTGACTGAGTCATATTGACTGCTACTGTATGTGCCTAACCTTTTCTCTCTCAATGTATGTCAACTGTTTCATTGTTGATCTTGTCCTTTTAGTGACAAGATTTGATCCTAAAAGTATCTGAGTATAAGGTTGATTCAAACCAGATATGAACCAGCATTGTTATTTATTGGTTGCCGATCATTAGTTTGTTTTTTGTACTATATTTTTGTTTATGTTATATACATTGCATTTGATGAAGTGTATCTGAAGGACCAACTTTAACACAGTGACCATTAGAGTGTTAAATTTAAAAGAGATGAAAGTTATGTTTTCTAAATTTATCTTGCCTTGCTACAGTTGTACCAATTTTGGGGCTGAGTATCATTGCTGGGGTTTTCACACTTGGTGACTGATTCATATCAACTGCTATTGTATGTGGGGCTGAGTATCACTGTTGTGGTTTTCAAACTTGGTGACTGAGCCATATTGACTACTACCCCATATTGATCTACCCCATTTAAATCAATTTTTCGTTGAGCAATATGTAATTTTTAAAATTTCTGGTTGTTGAACATATGCTAGATTATAAATTGTTTTTCTTGGATTTGAACTTTAGATTTCATAGTTTAAGGACATATATAATGTAATGTGTCTATGATTGCAGAGAATGATAGGGTTGTAGCATAGAGTAATATTGAAAGTACTTCAGATCCGTCCCATTTGGATTATATTTACTAAACACTTTGAAGTGGGTGACTAATAAATCGTTTGAGTAGTTGGGTTGATGATAGTTAGCAACTTAGAGGAATGAGTGGCACTACGATAGAATTAGGAATTGAAGATAATTTTGTTTCTTAGTTATAGAGGGCTCAACTAGTTGATGACACAAAATCAGGTTAGGCCCATGATACCACCAGATCACAGGAAAAAGGTGATCCTACTGCCTCACAAGCTGCAGATGTTGGTACTGTAATGATAGAAACTTTACAATCATAGGATAATGATATATGGAGAACCAAGGAATGTAATCAATACCATGTTGAAGATAATACAATATATCATCCTTTTTCGACCATTAGATACTCAAAGTTGTGTATTAATATTTTTTACCATTATAGAGGACTCTGTAAGTTAGGTTCCCAAATTCTTAAAGGGTTCTAGCTCAATGGAAGAGTGCCTGCCTTACAAGCAAGAGGTTGGTGGTTCGATTCCTCCATGCCCTAATAATACTATAATATCGGTTAAAAACAACTAAATTAGTAAGCAAAAAATAAGAGATAGGTGACGAAACAAAATGACCAAAACTTGTATATAAAATTACTAAAAACGACTAAATTAGTGACTAAAACATGAGAGATGTGAAAATAGGCATTAAAAAGGATGCAACACGTGGTGCTAATGATGAAGCCAAACATGGCGTTGATATGGTAGAAAAATAAGACGTTAATTTGGATGCAAAATATAGTGCTACATAGGAAGCAAATTATGGTGCAACAATAGAAGAAATATTTGGTGTCATTTTGGTAGCAAAACACGATGCAAAAAAGGAAGCAAAAATTGATGCAAATTTGGAAGCAAAAATTGGCACATATTTGGAAGTAAAACATGGTGCAAAATGGGATACTAAATTGGTAGAAAAAATGGATGCAATATTGGATGCTAACATGGTGCTATTAAGGACGCAAATATGGTGCTAATGAGGGTGTCATTTAAGAAGCAAAAGCAGACTCTCACTAGGAAGCAAAATATGACGCTATTTAGGAAGCAAACGTCGACGTTGTTTATGAAGCAAAGTTAGACGCTATTTAGGAAGCAAACGTTGACGTTGTTTAGGAAGCAAAGTTGGATACTATTCTGGAAGCAAACCTCGACGTTGTTTAGGAAGTAAAGTTGGACGCTATTCTAGAAGTAAAAAAGAGATGCTATTTTGGATGCCATAAAGGATGCTATTTAGGAAGCAAAAAAAGGCATTTTTTGAGACGCTTTAAGTTTTTTCCATGACGCGTTCCATTTAGCGTCTAGTTTTACCACTAAATGTAAAAAAAATTACACTAAAAAGGGACGCTAAATGAGACACTAATTCCAGGATTTGTTGTAGTGGATCATTCTCTCTCTCTCTCCACTCCAATACCATTTTGTATCTGTCCAATGACCATTTTAAATCACTAGAACCCATCAATTTATTTTGATTTCAGCCATGTTTAATTTTTTTACAAGTCATGTAGCATACACGACTATGCTTTCAATACAATGCGGGTCATCCATGAGTTTCTTCACCGCAACTCACATATAAAACGCATATACACAAATACTATAACAACCGACCTGTGTATGTTGTGTAACCTATTTAGGGCATGCAAAAAATAATAAAATTTTACACTAAAATTAAAAATGGAGCTTGATAGAAAGAAGGAGAAAGGAGAGATAAGCAACTTGCGGAATTGGATTCGGTCCAACGGTTTGTCCTCGGTGATCAACTGAAGTTGAGAGGTAAAACTTGCCAAGTTTAGTAATTTTCCAAATGGCATGTCTATTTTTTATTTTGAACTATTTATAGAAAAAATTTCAAAATTTTGACCCAAAACCTATAGTTTACAATCAATTTTTAACGTATGGACTAATACCATGGTTTTTTGCTAACTGGAACAGGTCTGGGATCACTAAAATGTTGTTTTCTATCACATATAGGGTAGGATTTAGCCATTATTGTTGATATTGCACTTATACCTTATCCATCATTAAACCCTAGGATCACTTTTTCATCCTCGTATACATCATTGTTCCTCCATGGATAGGGCCTCCTTCTCATGGGTAAGGCTAGTTTAGACCACTTTACCATATTTTTGGTACCCATGCCGCAATTGTGTTAGGTTTGTGGGATCCTTATTAGAAGTTTTTCAAGACAAAACGAGCCTTCATTTTGCATCTTTTTATGAGCTATCCTTTTTATAAGGATCCCTGACCTTATGGAGTTTTCTTTAGGCCCTGGTCTGACTCCTCAAAATAGACTCAACTGCCTAGTGAACTTGTTCGTTCTCGCTAAGAATAAGTGAATGAACATCCACTTAGGTAAAAGTTTACCCCTTTTTTCATCCTTGTGGATTATTTAGGAAAAATGAATACTCTCTTTTCTGCGGAATTGAGAAGAGTATCTTCAGGCATAGGTTTATCGCTTTTCCAAACCTAAGGGACTAAAACTACGGAAAAAGGAACACCTGGTATGAGCTTAGTTTTCTCTTTTTTGTGCTCTGGACCTAAACATGAAAAATATCGTGAGCGTACTTTATGTCTTTGTCATGCTCTCAAAACCTAAAGAACAAAGCATCAAGTTTGCTATTGTAATCCCCATTTCTTGTAATCAAATGGATTTCTCTGAGTGATATTGCCTTCCGTCACACTCGTTAAACTTAGGATACCTACCGCTTCTGAAGGTGTGTCAGTTTGGTATTAGTTTACGGCTTTTTCGGAACTTTCCGGATAAGTATGGAAAAGGTATACCCTACTCCTCCGGGAGCTAAGAGAGTTCTTCTGTGGATTCTTTTATACTTTTATGGCCCCATGAGACTAAATTGTATGGAAAAGCATCCCCCTAGAGTCTTCTTCGGATTTTTCATACTCTCAAAATATGAAAACACCAACAAGCATGTACTAGTTTGGGCTCGTAAAATCCGTGAATCAGTGACATTATCAAGCACTATTTTCTCCTCTCTTCAAGCTTGTAAAAAATGAAGAGAGACTCAAGTTGACTTTACTGGAATCGTTAAAATTTAATAGGAAAGATAAGGAAGAATTACTCTCTTTGGGTTATAAATAGTGACAGCATATCATCCTTAAACAAAGCACTATCTGAACTTTCCGATACTGATGTCTTAGTTTACACTTCTAGGTTAGATATTACTTCGAGTTTTTACTCCTCCACTTGTCCTTTATACATGGGGAATTTGATCATGTCTCCTACATGACATTTATGTCTAGTGGTCCTATTTGCAAGTCAAAAGCTTCCTTGATTCATCTCTATGTCTTGCTCACTGTTCAAGGATCTGTACCTTCATCTGATAATTATCTTGATTCCCATCATTATCCTATCCGAGAATTACTTGTGTCTAGCTTCCTACATCCAGTTTCCTGGTCACTCTTGTGATTTGTTGAAGGATTTGTTTCCTTCCTCCTCACATCATGGTTTCTCATCATTACCTCCTAAAGATGAAGACCTAGAGTTTTGACGGTGGTACCTTAGGATTCACTACCATTATTGGTGAAATCCTTTGCTTCAGTTGTCAACATCACTCATTTACTGACATCCTGTTGAATTCCTTCCATGTTTGACTTCAACACATCTATTCACATGGTAGGAATTGTACTAGTTCCTTTGGATTTGGATGAAGACCTTAGGTTCACCTCTATAACCTAAGTTGCACAATATTGTGTTATGTTCAAATACAGTGACGCATCATTGTATATTGTGGCTTCGATCCATCTTTGTAATATACGTATTCTTATTACCTGAATCATATGATGTAATCAAATATTGTAAGGAGCTAGTGTTCCTCTTTATTAAACATGGCATCCTCATATATGATTTTGGATATGGATTTCATATGTATTTGTTTCAGGTACCTCCCTGGTGCCTTGGTAACTGAGTTCTCCAAGATTAAAGATTGAAATGTATTTTGGCCATCGCTTCCCTCTGACCTCACACATTAGGGGGCATCCGTTATCATGTAAAATGACACTTCTCCTTTTGTGTATTGACACCCAATGTGTCGGTACACAAAAGGAAAAAATGTATTGAAGTATCAAAAACACTATAAATGGGCATGAAATTTGATGCATCATTCCCTCACCAGATAACCTATTTTTTGTATTGTTATTAAGGAGAATACATGACTATTATCATTGCAACCCATGTATCATACACGAGTATTTACATTGCAATTCACTGTTGAAGCAGGGTCCCGTAGCTATAGGAAAAGATGCTATATCGGGACGAGAAAGTCAAAGGTAACAGTACCTGAGCGGCCGAGAAGAGAGAGCTCACCCACTGCACTTAAGGCAGTGGTGAAGATAGGAGGGCTCATCTACCCTCATAAATAGAAAAGGAGCAACGGGCCAAGGTATTGAAGACAAAGGACAGAAGGGAAGCGGTGCCCATACCCACGATCAGCGCCGGGAAGCGTGGAAGACTACAGAAAGCTGTGGTGTGACGGAAAGCGGCAGCTCAAGTACAGATAGGCCGATTGTCACTGGTTAGGATTTTTGGGTTACTGTTGGGAAAGGCCCACATTTTTGTAATGGCGAGACCTTCAGGCTGCCTATATAAAGGCATGTATTTTGTATTGTAAAAGGTTAGCTATTCATACAATTAGCTAGACAGAGAGTCCGTTAGTCTGTTAGTTCATAGGAAGAGTCGAGCTTTGGTTCTGTTATTAAATCTGTAGTTATCTTATTGTAACCAGTAGTTGACTCCTTGAGTATGAATGTAACAATTCGCAGGGATTGAGAGAGAGAGAGAGAGAGAGAGAGGAAGAGTATATTGTAAAAAGGCAATATAGAAAGAAAGAGATCTAAGAGAGAAGGGCTCCCAGCTGTGTGTGCGGAGTTACCTAGAAGATCTCAAGCTGCATATGAGGTTGCAGCGAAACTGTGTTCACCCTCTCAAGATATAATATATAAACCAGTTCCCGTGGACGTAGCTTCTACCCTGGAAGTGAACCACGTAAAATCCGTGTGTTGTGTGATTGTTTCATGTGATTGTGCTTGCTTATGTACTATTTACTATCTGTTACATGAATGTTGTATATCTGTTAATGAGTACATGCATGTTATTCCTCAGTTTACAGTAACATAGGAGGTTAACAGTGAGTTGAATGTATCAAGTATCCTGTGTATGAGTTTACCAGTGCTTGATTCACCCAGTAACAGTTACAGTGTTAAGTGATTCTAGTAGATTCAGTCCAGTGAGTGGAGTAGAGTTTATGTTAAGCGTGTTAGACTGTAGAAGCTAGTGAGAGGCTGTCTAAGCACCTTAATGAAAGACAAATTAGTTATTATACAAGGAGAAAAACCCTTAGACCTTGTGAGTCATTGAGCATATTAAGTGTTGTCATAGGAGACATCGCAGTATAGAAAGGTGATATCACACCATCAAAGAAGCTGTGGTGCGGGATATCACAGGTAAGAAGATAAGTAAGAGAGGAAGTTTCACATCGTCAGAGAGGCTACGATGCGATAAGAGTTAAGTCCCTATCAGAGTCAGCGAGAAGAGGGAACAAAGCGTCGCAGAGAGATCCCGCTGGTTAAGAAGAGAAGAGAACCACTAGGATTCCACAGAAGCTAGTTGGGGACACTTGAGTCTTTAGCCAACCCATCCAAGATCACTTCGGGTGAGACTTCAAGCTGTTCTGTGGTCTGTCGCCGAAAGGGCCAGTGAGCTAGGGGTTTTGTTGGTACAATTACAGTAAACTCGGGTCTGCCCAAGCATAGCCAACACTCACGTATATAGCATTAGGGCTTGCACCCGCTGGTTTCCATTAAGCAAGTCACATATCATACACGACTTTATAGTATTAATAGTCTCATATGCCTTAGTCCAAATTTAAAAAATATAAACATGATTAGTCGAGGATAGTTGGGCCCTGTTGTAGCTACAATAGATCCCATGTTTTTACCCAAAACATGGGATCCCCAATTTTATATGCAAAGGTAATGTTTTACGTTCCTCAGTCATTTTTGGGGTTTCCCATGGAAATTCATCATGGGTTCTGTCCTTATCATGATTTGATTTAGTTAATGATTTTTGAAAGTTCATGCACTTTTGGTGTGTTTTAGTGGATTTCAAGAAGAACTAATTTTTTCCCAAAAATAAGTCTTTCCCGACACCCAAAACTTGAATACCGAATGTCGGAATGTGGGGTGCGGGAACATCTTTAGAGTTGTAGTTTTTCATCCCGAAACCTGAAACCTGAAACCCAAAATGTTCAGATTTCAGATTCAGGAAGTATATTGAATTAAGTGTGGTGTAGTGTCTCCTCGAAACCCGAAACCTAAAACCCTATTAAGGAATGCGAGTTGCAGGAAAGGTTAGTTAGCAGTTTAAGATTTTTTCATCCCGAAACTAGAAACCCAAATTTTTTGGGATGCGGGTTGCGGGAACTCTCATGCCCCTAAATTGAATAAAGTTTGAACCCACATCCCGAATTTCGGGATACGAATGGCGGGAATGTTAATAAAATTTGAATCTTGCAATTTGACCCCACATCTCGCAATATTTAATCTTGATAGTCCATTCCATTTAATACTATGGTTTGAATGTGACCCGTGGAAAATCTATAAATAAGCATGTTTTTTTCATTTTCTTTACCATTTGTGCTTTTAGAAATTACATTAATGTGTGAATTTTACTGTAGAATTTTACCAGAGATCGTTCTCACATCTATAGTTAATTCAGGTTGGTCCTTTCTGTCAGTTTTATGGCATGTCATTTGTTGTTCCTCTGCTTTTTCTGATTTGTTTTGATTTCTTGTTTATGCATTTAAACATAGTTATTCAATTTTCCAGAATGTCACGAATTACTCACTGCAAGAATACACATAAAGACATGCTGACCAAAGACCCAAACTTTGGTGTTTTCTCAGACACCAGTGGTAGGATTACTGAGACTTATCAGATTGAATGGCCCAAAATTTACCAACCTTTGACAATGATGAATTTTTCGATATCCAAAGCGACCAGTTGGATTACCAGAAAATTAGGGATTCTGGGCTACACGCCATTGTTTCCTGGCCTGCTATACTTCCTTATATTGACCCAGTCAAATGGATTGTGGAAAATGCAAACCCTAAAGACAAGTCCTTTAATGATAGTGCAGGGTCATAGTTGGTTACCTTTCACCCTGAGGTTTTTACCAGAGCTTATTCTCTTAAGCCGGATGTACAACCCTTGAATGTTGATTTTTACCAAGCTTCCATGTCCAGGTACACTAAACATACATATAAATAGAGACAAGAGATAAGAAAAAGTAGGGGAAATAACAGATTATATTACATGAATGAGTCCATACAACACAGAGAACTGAACTAAGTTCTCATTTGGCTCAACAGCCTAATATATATGATTACAAAACAGTTACCAAATGTCACGTCCCCAAGCCTCCGATCGACGAAGAGGACGCGATCCATGGCGTTAACCACCCGGGCTAAGAGCCCATGAACAGGTATAGGCATAAAATAGCATGTTGATATGTTGGAATAAAAATACAACGATGATAAAAACAAATGCATTGAGGTTGAACATGCACACATGAACATTTATCATGCACAGATGCAATTGTTTATCATACACAGCTACAAGTATTTATCAGACACAACGGAATTAACGTGCATTCAAACAAGCATTCATTCAGCATGTTCATTACATCCATTAACAGTAAATATAGTTACAGAAGTAAAAATGGACAAGATCACTTATCTTATGAAGAACTTGATCCGCAACCAGCTACGTCACTGCAACGTTCCACCCAACCGTAGGCCAGCGTGCTCATCAATCACTCAGCAGCGCTGCCACCCCCGAGCTGGGAATGATTCTCCAAGGAATAAGGGAACAAGAAGGCTTACACATAGCCAAGGATACACGAAACATAGCCAAGCCAACACAGTTGGGTTTATCAGTCCATCCAGGAGTGGGAAAGGCTAATTTCTAAGCTGGTGAGCTCATTACAGAGCCAAGAACACCTACACCAAAACTAGCCTGACCTCTAAGACACCCAACCACACCCAACACAAGGAACCAGTCCCTTCTCTGCTGCACAGTCCCTCAGGCCCTACATTCCCTTCCAGTGCTATTCAGGGGTGATGGAGAAGAAGGCCATCCCTCTAGCTCTGTCTGTGTGCTTTCCAGCCACCAGGTTTATCAAGCAAAACTAAGCCCCCATCCCTACTCCCAACACAGTTCGAAGACCAACCATTTCACTCAGGAAATCAATTTAGCTATCACAACTTAAACCAGGAAAAAACGACTTCAAACTGTCTACAGCAGTCCCCAAACATAACAGCAAACACAGCTCATGGCATGGGGGAAATTAACAGCCCCCAAAATGCATCAGTGGACGCAGCTCACAACGTGGGGAAAAATCAACCCGTCCTTGGGCAATGAAGTTGCCGGGAAAACATACATAGACCATGCTGGGAAAGAGATTATAGTTCCCCAACCTGGGCGTGAATGAAAACGACAACACAGGACCCACGAATCAGTCCGTGAGGGAAGAATACAGCCAAACCATCCATAGATCCGTAGAGGAGAAATACGTGGATAAAAACCAGGAAAATATTGTGCGTGGAAAACAATCCGACCCTGTGAGGAATGAACAAACAATGGAGGTCCTGCGTGAGGAAAAACAACTTCGTTTTTGTCCGTGGATGAACAAACAACAGGAAGGACGCGAAATTGCAGTGCGTGGGTGTTCAACAAACTTGGGAGGAGGAGAATGGTATTGCCTGCGTGAGTGAAATGTGCGTGAAGGCTTCTCCTTCCATTCTGAAGTCAACCACTGTGGTGGAGTGTGTGTGGGTGAGGCTATCATGCACAGATGCAATTGTTTATCATACACAGCTACAAGTATTTATCAGACACAGCGGAATTAACGTGCATTCAAACAAGCATTCATTCAGCATGTTCATTACATCCATTAACAGTAAATATATTTGTAGAAGTAAAAATGGACAAGATCACTTATCTTATGAAGAACTTGTTCTGCAACCAGCTAGGTCGCTGCAATGTTCCACCCAAACGTAGGCCAACGTGCTCATCAATCACTCAGCAGTGTTGCCACCCCCGAGCTGGGCATGATTCTCCAAGGAATAAGGGAACAAGCAGGCTTACACATAGCCAAGGATACACAAAACACAGCCAAGCCAACACAGTTGGGTTTATCAGTCCATCCAGGAGTGGGAAAGGATAATTGCTAAGCTGGTGAGCTCATTACAGAGCCAAGAACACCTACACCAGAACTAGCCTGACCTCTAAGACACCCAACCACACCCAGCACAAGGAACCAGTCCCTTCTCTGCTGCACAGTCCCTCAGGCCCTGCATTCCCTTCCAGTGCTATTCAGGGGTGATGGAGAAGAAGGCAATCCCTCTAGCTCTGTCTGTGTGGTTTCCAGCCACCAGGTTTATCAAGCAAAACTAAGCCCCCATCCCTAATCCCAACACAGTCCGAAGACCAGCCATTTCATTCAGGAAATCGATTTAGCTATCACAGCTTAAACCAGGAAAAAACGAATTCAAACCATCTACAACAATCCCCAAACGTAACAGCAAACATAGCTCATGGCCTGGGGGAAATTAACAGCCCCCAAAATGCATTAGTGGACGCGGCTCACAATGTGGGGAAAACTCAACCCATCCTTGGGCAATGAAGTCATCGAGAAAACATACATATACCATGCTGGGAAAGAGATTATAGTTCCCCAGCCTGGGTGTGAATGAAAACGACAATGTAGGACCCACGAATCAGTCCGTGAGGGAACAATACAACCAAACCATCCACAGATCTATAGAGGAGAAATATGTGGATAAAAACCAAGAAAATCCTGTGCGTGGAAAACAATCCGACCTTGTGAGGAATGAACAGACAATGGAGGTCCTGCGTGAGGAAAAACAGCTTTGTTTTTGTCCGTGGATGAACAAACAACATGAAGGATGCGAAATTGTAGTGCGTGGGTGTTCAGCAAACTCGGGAGGAGGAGAATGGTATTGCTTGCATGAGTGAAGTGTGCGTGAAGGCTTCTCCTTCCATTCTGAAGTCAACCGCTGTGGTGGAGTGTGTGTGTGGGTGAGGACTGACAGTCCTGCCACCCCACCCCCCCAAAACAATTAACTGCCTCAACCACCAGCAGCCTTTCTTAATGAAAGTGGTTGGAATAAAACAAAGAAAGAAGACACACGGGTTTTTCTCTCATTAGCCAAGGTTGACAATTTCCCCGCATCCTTATCCTTGTGAAAATCATGCACCTTTCGATTTAGTTGTCGTGATCGTAGCTGGTCAGGTTCATTTAATTAATTATAGATGCATATTTACATGATGGCCAACATAATATATGCCACATGCCCTGATATACAATTGGTGACAAATTTAAATCCAAAACATAGCCTAACCAATCAATGGTGGGGCCTTGGCCTTTAGCTCCACACCATGATCATTTACAATATTTAGATCATATACATCTAATGCAACGGGGTCAAAACCGGGACATTACATTGCCCTCCCCCTTCAATAGCACTGTCCTCAGTGCTTACAAAATTGAACAAAATGCTACACTGGTATCGCCTCAGTGTTCCGTAGAATTGAACAAAAATGGATGTGCCAATCGCATGGAATCCTCCAGCTCCCATGTAGCCTCTTCAGGTCCGTAGTGCTCCCATTGCACCTTTACCTGCCCTATGGCTCGGTTCTGGAGCATTGTCACCTTCCTGTCGAGGATGGACATTGGCTCAATTCGGAACTCTCCCTCGGGTTCCACCTAAATCACATCCCAATTTATCACATGGTTAGGATCATGTACATATCTTTTAAGCAAAGAAACATGAAAAACATTATGAACTCTAGTGCTAGCAGGCAATGCAAGTTTATATGCAACTGGCCCTATTCTTTCAAGCACTTCAAACGGCCCACAGTATCTCGGTGACAACTTGGCACAAATTCCAAGCTTCAAGGAACTCTTCCTTGCCCTCACTCTGAGGTAAACATGATCCCCAACACTGAACTCCCTGTTCACCCTATGCTTATCTGCATAGCTTTTCTGTCTGTCCTGTGCTGCTTTTAGATTCTGCCTGATCTTTACAACCTCTTGATCCATTTCCTTGAGCAATTCTGGTCCAAGCACAATCCGATTCACTGGATTATCCCAAGTCACTCGTGTCCTACACCTTCTTCCATACAAAACCTCATGCGGACTCATCCCCAAGGATTCCTGATGTCCATTGTTATAAGCAAACTCTACCAAGTGCAAGTAATCTTCCCACTTGGTTGGTTTGTCCATAACATACATGCGTAGCATATCTTCAAGCACTTGATTAACTCTCTTGGTTTGCCCATCCGTTTGAGGATGGTATGCAGTGCTGAAGTTTAGCTTTGTACCCAAATCTGCAAACAACCCCTTCCAAAAGTTGGAAGTGAACTTGACATCCATGTCAGATACTATTGCCTTTGGCAATCCATGCAATTTGAATATCTCCTTCATGAAGATCTTTGCAATGTCATCCATTTGATGCGTAGAATTAACCGGTATAAAATGTGCTGCCTTTGTCAACTTGTCTACCACAACCATGATGGAATCATGTTGTCTCCAAGTCATTGGAAATCCTGTAATAAAATCCATGGAAATAACTTCCCATTTCCATTCCGGAACGATCAAAGGCTGCAACAAGCCTGCTGGATGTTGATGCTCAACCTTTACCTGTTGACATTTCATACACCTTGAAATGTACTCATCCATGTCCTTTTTCATACCTGGCCAAAAGTACTGCTTTCTAGCTGTAGCAATTGTCTTCTGATATCCCGGGTGACCAGAATACAGAGCTTGATGGATTTCATCCATAACAAATCTACTCAAATATGCTACATCTGGAATATAAATTCTACCTTTATAAGTAATAAGTCCATCTTCTTCCAATTTATATCCCTCATATATCTTCTCAATACTTTGCTGCTGCAACTTGTCTTTTACCTGCTCGTACAATCCATCTCTAGCAACATGATTAACAATCTGCTGCCTCAAATCTGATTGGCAAATACTAAGAGATGCCACATGCATTTCTTGCACTTTCCTGTTGAGGGCATCGGCTACCTTATTCTCCTTTCCTTTTATGTGCTTGATTTCAAAATCAAATTCACATAGAAACTCCAGCCATCTTGCTTGCCTAGCATTTAGAGTAGGCTGATCAAATAGATACTTCAGTCCACAATGCTCTGTTCTGAGCTCAAATCTTCTACCCATCAAGTAATGTCTCCACATCTTGAGAGCATGTACTATGGCTGCAAGCTCTAGATCATGAGTGGCATAGTTATTCTCATGCACCTTCAGCTTTCTTGACTCATAGCATATCACGTGGTTGTCTTGCATAAGGACTCCTCCAAGCCCTTGTCCGCATGCATCGGTACACACCACAAAATATTTCTCTGGATCTGCAATCTTCAATACTGGTGCACTGGTGAGGAGGTTCTTCAACCACTGGAAGCTTTCTTCACACCTTGATGTCCATTCGAACTTCATCCCCTTCTTTTGCAAAGAAGTGATAGCATGTGCAACCTTGGAGAATCCCTCAATGAATCTCCTGTAGTATCCTGCAAGTCCCATAAAAGATCTCACATTTGTCACATTTCTTGGAGTATGCCAATTCATAATGGCTTCAATCTTTTCAGGGTCCACAGATATACCCTCATCTGAGATAATGTGACCCAAATACTAAATTCTATCTCTATAGAAGTCACACTTGCTTAGTTTTGCATACAATTGATGCTCCCTGAGCAATTGCAATGTCAATCTCAAATTCTCTTCATGCTCCACTTCATTCTTAGAGTAGAAAAGAATGTCATCAAGGAAAACAAGAACAAACTTGTCCAAATACTTGCTGAAGACACTATTCATAAAGCACATAAATGTAGCTGGTGCATTTGTGAGACCAAACGGTACCACTAGAAACTCATAATGTCCGTACCTTGTCCTGAAGGCTGTCTTATGAATGTCCCCATCCTTTATCCTTACTTGATGGTAACCAGACCTCAAGTCAATATTGGAAAATACCCTTGCTCCTCTCATTTGATCAAAGAGGTCATCAATCCTAGGCAAAGGATATTTATTCTTCACAGTAACCTTGTTCAATTGTCTGTAATCAATACATAACCTGAGTGTACCATCCTTCTTCTTTACAAACAGAACTGGTGCTCCCCAAGGAGACACACTCGGTCGAATATACTTCTTTTCCAACAACTCTTGCAGTTGCATATTTAATTCTAGCATCTCCGGTGTACTCATCCTGTAGGGTGCCTTGGACACTGGTGCTGCTCCTGGCACAAGTTCAATAGTGAAATCAATGTCCCTCTTTGGAGAAAGCCCTGGAATCTCATCAGGAAACACATCGCTGAATTCCTATAACACCTGATAGTCCTCCAACCTCAGAGTTTCATCTCTCGTTTCCTCCACAATATGAGCTGCATACAACTGGCAACCCTTCCTACAGAACTTCTTTAACTGCATTGCTGAAACCTGCCTCACTGAAATCACCTTTGGAATGCCTTTCACAACTATGAGGTTCCCTTCTTCATTCATGCATTCGAAAGTCTTATTGTAACAGTCAAGCTTTACCCTATGAGCTTCTAACCAATCCATTCCAATGAGAACATCATAGGAACCAAGTGGTAGAACATTCAGATCTACGCAAGTGACCAATACATTCATGACCAACGGACATCTCTCTACCACTTCACTGACCTTCCTCTTAGTTCCAGTGGCTAACGGAACTAACCAAGACTTCCTATGCTTTACTTTCTTAAAAGCACAATTCTCCACTACTCTAGGAGTAATGTAACTGTGAGTAGAACCAGGGTCAATTAAAATAGAAACAGATTGCTCAACAATATTACCTGCTACTTCAACCATAGTTGACTGGTGATCTGCCTAGTGATCCTCCAGTGCTGCATAAATCCTAGGGACTTCCCTTGCTACTTGACCCACTGTTTCTGCTTCTTGAATGTTATAAGCTGGCCTTGCACTCTTATTCTCAAGTGGACAATTTCTGCGCATGTGGGGTCCTCCACATTTCCAACATTGAAGTGGCCCTCTATTTTGTTGTGGATCCTTAGGCTTTTCTCCTGTCACTCCAACCAGCTTACTCGCAGCTTGGGATGGATGCTTCTGCTGATTCCTGAAATTAGAAGGTTTGAAACCTTTCTTCCTTTGGTCAAACTTCTCATTCTTCTTGTCCTTCCATGCCTTATGGTAATCCAGCTTACCTTTGCTTTGCCCATAATAATTCTTAGCCTTCCTTATTGCTTCTTCAAGAGTTCTAGGCTCATAAAACTCAATCCTATCTTTGTAAGACTGAGGTAATCCACTCAGAAAATGCTGGATCTTCACTTTTTCATCTCTGATGTACCGAAGATACCTCAACAGCTCCAAAAACTTATTTGCATACTCTTCCATGGTTTTCTGTCCCAATATCAGCTCATGGAACTCCTTAATCTTGTCATCATAATACCTGTCAGAGAGATATTTCTGCTTGAAATACTTCTTGAACTATTTCCCATTAAGTCTCCTTTCACTGATCCTCTTCACTTGCTTAAAGTGTTCCCACCAAATGGATGCTCTTCCATTCAGATTGAATATGGCAACTCTTGCCTTCATGTTTCCTAAATAGTCATGCACTTGAAAGTAATTCTTTATGCCAAGAAGCCAAGCTTCAGCCTCTTGTCCAGTCTTTACCTCACCATCAAATGTAGGAGGTTTAGCTTTCTTAAATTCATCTCGAGAGCGATCCCTATGGTGTCTCTTTCTTTTTCTTTTACGAGAAGAAGAGCTTGAATCCCCGCTGGATTCTTCAGAATCAGATGACCCACTAGAATCTCTTCTCCTTCTCCGAGTACTACTCTTACTACCTTCTGGCCTTGTTGTACCTTGTCCAGAATCTATCTTCCTCTGCAAGTCTGTCAAACTCTACAGCATTGCAGCATTCAACTGATGCTGCTCTTCCTAGGCTTTTATTAAGCTTCTCATGGTAGCTGCAACATCTGATGGTGTCTCTTGGAATCTCCTTCCATTAGACTCAATGTCATCATTTCTATTACGGACATTTTCTCCCATGGCATCTCACGCGTGCTCATAAGAATCCCGAGCATCATACCCATCATGGGTTCTCATACTGAACCACCACTTACTTACCGAACTGCACTACCTGGAATACTGCTCTTGAAGGTGACTATGATTCTGCAAACGTGTTAGTAACACAAGTGTTAGATGCATGACATATAAATCAGAATCACTTACCTTCTCTTGGAAAAATTATAGAATTACAAGTTTTCCCAACATAAAATTTTATTCCTCAAGGAGTGACTATCTGAGGGGGACGACAGGGGTCAAGGGGGCTTGCCCCCTTGTGGCTTCCGCCACTGCAGGGTGGGTCAAGGGAAGCGCCCTAGTTTTTTTGTTTTGTTTTGTTTGTAAATTATTGATTTTTATGCAATCTGGCGCATTAGACTGCTGCCACTTTCTCCATTTTTGGCCCCGAAAATCCACTAGAAAATAGCTGAAAATCCCACTAAAAATTCCTCTGAAAAACAACTGAATTTTCCTTTGTTCAATCAGGTCTCTTCCCCAATTATTCTTCCACAGAATCGGCTCTTGGACCACTTTCTCTTCTATAGAATCGGCTCTCGAACCACTTTCTCTTCTGCAGAATCGGCTCTCGAACCACTTTCTCTTCCGCAGAATCGGCTCTCGAACCACTTTCTCTTCCGCAACGGCGGCTCTCGGAACACTTTCTCTTCTGCAATGGCAGCTCTTGGAACACTTTCTCTTCCGCAACGGCGGCTCTCGGAACACTTTCTCTTCCGATTGGTAAACTGATTTCTGCCTTAGAATTTTTTTTAACTTCCTCGCGGCGTCGGCTGTCTTTCTCGTCGGAAGACTTAGCGCTTTCGCTTCCGCAACAGCGGCACATGAACCACTTTTTATTTCGACATTAAATGATTTTCTGCCTTATAAAATTTCAAATTCCAGCATCGGCGGTCTTCCTCATCGGCTGGCTAATGCCTTTGGCTTCTGCAACGGTGGATGCTCAATCACTTTCTCTTCCGATGGTCACCCAACACTTAAGAATTTCCATGATTTTCTTCCCTGTCGGAAGACTTACCAGTTTGGACTTCCGCAACAGTGGACGGGAAACCACTAACTCTTCCGCAATGGCGGAATTCAATTCCGCTAATGGCCCGACTGTTCAACATTTCAACAAAAATTTTAAATTTTTACTGTCTTCCACTGCTTTTTGCTGGGTAGAAGAAACACTGCCTCTGTCATTGCAATCCTTTAGGGCTCATGCAGGCCCATGTTGCAACATGAGCTCTGATACCATAATGTCACGTCCCCAAGCCTCTGACTGGCGAAGAGGACGCAATCCATTGCGTTAACCACCCGGGCTAAGAGCCCATGAACAGGTATAGGCATAAAATAGCATGCTGATATGCTGGAATAAAAATACAGCAATGCTAAAAACAAATGCATTGAGGTTGAACATGCACACATGAACATTTATCATGCATATATGCAATTGTTTAGCATACATAGCTACAAGTATTTATCAAACACAACGGAATTAACGTGCATTCAAACAAGCATTCATTCAGCATCTTCATTACATCCATTAACAGTAAATATAGTTGCAGAAGTAAAAATGAACAAGATCACTTATTTTATGAACAACTTGTTCCGCAACCAGCTACATTGGTGCAACGTTCCACCCAACCGTAGGCCAGCGTGCTCATCAATCACTCAGAAGCGCTACCACCCCCGAGCTGGGCATGATTCTCCAAGGAATAAGGGAACAAGCAGGCTTACACATAGCCAAGGATACACAAAACAAAACCAAGCCAACACAGTTGAGTTTATCAGGACATCCAGGAGTGGGAAAGGCTAATTGCTAAGCTGGTGAGCTCATTACAGAGCCAAGAACACCTACACTATAACTAGCCTGACCTCTAAGACACCCAACCACACCCAATACAAGGAACCAGTCCCTTCTCTGTTGCACAGTCCCTCAGGCCCTGCATTCCCTTCCAGTGCTATTCAGGGGTGATGGAGAAGAAGGCCAACCCTCTAGCTTTGTCTGTGTGGTTTCCAGCCACCAGGTTTATCAAGAAAAACTAAGCCCCCATCCCTACTCCCAACACAGTCCGAAGACCAACCATTTCACTCAGGAAATTGATTTAGCTATCACAGCTTAAACTAGGAAAAAACGACTTCAAACCGTCTACAGCAATCCCCAAACGTAACAGCAAACACAACTCATGGCCTGGGGGAAATTAACAGCCCCCAAAATGTATCAGTGGACGTGGCTCACATCATGGGGAAAACTCAACCCATCCTTGGGCAATCAAGTCACCGAGAAAACATACATATACCATGCTGGGAAAGAGATTATAGTTCCCCAGCCTGGGTGTGAATGAAAACGACAACGCAGGACCCACGAATCAGTCCGTGAGGGAAGAATACAGCCAAACCATCCACAGATCTATAGAGGAGAAATACATGGATAAAAACCAGGAAAATCTTGTGTGTGGAAAACAATCCGACCCTGTGAGGAATGAACAGACAATGGAGGTCCTGCGTGAGGAAAAACAGCTCTGTTTTTGTCCGTGGATGAACAAACAACAGGAAGGACATGAAATTGTAGTGCGTGGGTGTTCAGCAAACTTGGGAGGATGAGAATGGTATTGGCTGCATGAGTGAAGTGTGTGCGAAGGCTTCTCCTTCCATTCTGAAGTAAACCGCTGTGGTGGAGTGTGTGTGTGGGTGAGGACTGACAGTCCTGCCACCCCACCCCCCCAAAACAATTAACTACCTCAACCACTAGCAACCTTTCTTAATGAAAGTGGTTGGAATAAAACAAAGGAAGAAGACACATGGGTTTTTCTCTCATTGGCCAAGGTTGACAATTTCCCCACATCCTTATCCTTGTGAAAATCATGCCCCTTTCGATTTAGTTTCCGCGATCGTAGTTGGTCGGGTTCATTTAATTAATTATAGATGCATATTTACATGATGGCCAACATAATATATGCTGCATGCCTCGATATACAATCGGTGACAAATTTAAATCCAAAACATATCCTAACCAATCAATGGTGGGGCCTTGGCCTTTAGCTCCACACCATGATCATTTACAATATTTACATCATATACATCTAATGCAATGGGGTCAAAACCACGACATTACACAAAATAACTGCTTGTCGGTTCGGTGAACTGACATGACCTTAGGTGGCCAACCTAATCTCTAGTTTAGTCGGTCAACTGACTTAGTTGGCTGATCGACTAAGTCAGCTCATCAACTTAGTCGACTGATCGGCTAAGTAGGCTATCGTTCAAGTCAATTTATCGACTTACTCCTTCTACATCTCCCCCACGAGCAAAACGTTTCTTTGTCTCGAAGAAACAGGGAGGTACAAAAATTATTCTGGTCTCAATAGTTACTGTGATGTGCCTGATCTTCATGGGCTGTGAAGTTTGATGGTCAATCGTTTCTATACACAGACTTCGACAATGGCTGGGGCTGTTACTGCGAGGTGATGTTGGAAATCTATCCAACTTTGCAAAATCTTTTGGATGTCGATGGTAAGTGTGGTTAGGTTGGATAGGATCGACATCTTTTCTGAAATGGAGACTTCTGCTATTCTCTCCATGTCGGGACCCATAAACTGGTCCTTCTCCTTTGCAGTATCGATAAGTCATTTCATCTGCGGGTAGATGATGTCAACTTTTTCCAAGTTTGGGATAGCTTGTTGCACCCACTGATGTGCTTCCCTCTCAAGTCTCTGCAACTTGGCTGTTTGAAGCACTATTTGTTCTTCTATTTTGGTCCTTAGTGCTTCCTCAATGGTTTTCCTGCTTTCCAATGCCTGGATCCCTTGTCGGGTCTACCGAGTTTACTGATAGACTTGCCCATAGTAAGCAGGCCAGTCTCTCAGTATTTCTTCAGTTATGATAGACTCCTCCATGTGATGTTGTAGCACTTTATAAGCTTCATAAAAGGTAGTGTGCTATGCCATTAGGAGTTGGGCAGTTTCTTATTTTTGTTCTTCCTTTGTTTCTTGAATCTGTGCTGAGGACTGATGCCATGGTTTCAAATAACTGATATGCCCTTTCGAGCAGTTTGTCTATGTTGACCTCTACAGGGCTTGGCATGACTGAATGGGCCAGGTCCCTACATTTGTTGAGGAACTCGACCTGTTTAATTTTCTTATTGTCAAGTTGCTTACGTCTCTACTTGCTTCTCGTCTTTTCTTTGACTGCTAGGGTCTTGAGGAGTTGTCCTAGCTATGGGTCGGTTGGTGAGCTTGCATCCTTCAATTTGATCTGGACCTTTGATGGTTATCCATGATGCTCCTTCTTCTGCTTCTCCTTCCTCTTCTTATGATTTTCTTTCTCTGCTTGTGTCAGCACCGGTGTAGCTACAAAATTCGAGTCGGGATATTTGGTTTGTGGGATAGTGGTTGCTGGTTTCTCTGGTTGGGGAGGTGGGATGATTGCTGCCTCTGGTTGGTTAAATGGGTGTGGTACAGAAGTGGACGCAGTTGGTGTTGATGGTTGTGGGGGGGCTTGCTCTAAGTCGGGGGGTGGTGGGGGTGGTGGAAATGGTGGTGGTGGTGATGGAGTTCGCGAATGGTCGGGGGTGATTGGATTGGGGGAAGTGCAGTTGAGTGGTGGGTTGTCGGGCTGGGGAGGTGAGTCTAAGTCAGAGAACATTTGGTTAATTTGTCGATTTATGTCCTCCTTAGTTTCTTCTCCTCCAATCAGTGCAGCAAATGGTAAGTTGGTTTGGGGTGCAATCGGAGTGATAGCTGCGGTCTGATGTGCGGTCACTTTAGCTTCCTTGTTGGGATTTCTCTCAAAAGTGGAAGTGATATTGGAAAAGGTGCAGGACTGGAATTCATGTCTAGGTTGGTATCCACCAACCTCGAAGAGAGGTGATTTTGTGGATATCTTCTGGGCCGACGTAAATATCTCAGGAAGTTTCTCAATGAATCCCTGCAAATCTATGTCTTTGTCGAATTTTGCCTTCACAGCTTCTGACATCACACTTTTACATAAGTCGAGGGGGCTTACTGAATGCTTTTCCGATACTTGCCCCTCGGTTACTTTTTTCAGGGATGGAGGTGGAGGCATTGACACAAGATCGACAACATTTTCAGGCGTCATCATGGGGGTGGTTTTAGATTTCTTTGGTTGACCTGGTAATGCTCCTACGTTGACAAATCACTGGAACAGGGTCTCCACCGTTACCTTATTTGCTGCAGCATCCTTTATTATGTCGAGGGCCGTAGCTGCTAGTTCCTCCTCATCGTTTGATGATTTGGTGATGATAAGCTTGCACTCACCTTTTCCTCGTTGTTGTTGCTATGTCTTGAGATTCTTCCTTGCAGCTGCTATCTCTTTTGAAATTTTTTTAATGATGTCTTTTGTGACAACATACTCTGGGTTTTCTAGCTCTGTCTCTCCTCTCGGCTCTTGGGTCGGGATGAGACTTCCTGTAGCAGGAGTAATTACTTGCTGCTTTGGCTGTGGCTCTTTTGTCTGGGGTTCTACCTTCTGTGCTGTTGGAGGTTTGATGATTATTTGAAGTCAGCTGGTGTGTTTGACTGGTGTCTCCTCCGACACAAAGGTGCTGATATAGAGGTTAAGCTCATAGTCTTCCTCTTTTTCTTGGTTGGTTAGCAGATCCTTGATCGAGAAGTTACTCTTATTTGCTGTCACTGGTAGTGGTATTTTGGTTTTAGCCTATCGAGACAACTCCTGAAAGATATAGTTGACTGATGGATAATAGTCAAGGGCTTTTGCATTTGAGTTGTCGCCCTGCATGTACCACACCGAGGTATGGTTGAGTTCTAGCTAGATGTGGGAGTTTGTTGGTAGAATTCTTCGGATGTTTTGAGGCACCCTCCATCTAGTCGTGCAGACTTTGAGCTATTGAAGCTAGTTCTCCAACAACACCTTTCCATTTTCAAGTTCTTGAAAAGTTCCTCTTTGGGAGAATGGTTTGAATCTCCACATGTGGAACCTTGTTAGTTCCTAAAATATTGGTTTCCCCTCTAGGTAGATGTGGTACATGACGATCCATAAGATGAGGGAAGGAAACTTGATGATTCCCTCCATTTCTTGGCATCTTTCACAGATGGTCTTGACCATGTCGATGAGATATTCAACCCATCTGTATATCCTTCCATCTGTCGCAATGGTGTCAACAAATTTTAGCATGTATAACTTGAGGTCGTTTCCTCGACCTGCCAGGGTGAGTGTTATTACTATTATTTTGGCCATAATCTGTGGTGTTCGAGTTGTGATTCGGCTAACCATCAAACCCTTCTAGTTTTTTCCTGACGGTGACCTAGTGAGTTCTTCGACCAGTTCTTCTTTAATACCGACTGGTACTGGGTTTCCTTCATTTGAGAGACTGATCATCTTGGAGATGACTTCTCCAAAGATGTCGACCGGTTGGTCGAAGTAGAACCGACCATTGTGGTACTGGCTTATGATGAATTTTACAGCAATTTCCTTGGTGCCACCGAAGCTGCCCATGAGCGGTGCATTGACATAGTTAAATATAGTGTTGTATTTGATTTTCTCCACTATGTGAGTGGGATTCTTGTTGACACAAGCCCATTCTTGCATCTCAGCCCATAGTTTTTGCCATGAGCCTTTCTGCACCTTGGCATTCTTAATGTTCTTGAGCCTGCGGACTAAAGATGTATCCAAGACCTGTAGTTCCTTGGTTTTGGTCGAGGCTCTAGTTTTTTTGGGTGCCATTGTGTCGGTCTGGTGGTCTATTTCACTAAGGGTTTCTCGGCTTTCAGTGGACTGGATGCTCTGATGCTCTCTCTGTATGAGTTGTGGTGAATGATATTTTGGCGGTCTCGTATTTATAGGCGATGTTGTGGATGTGTTCATTGATGAGTGTATTAATGGCAAACATGATGTTCTAGCTGGAATACTTGAGTGTGCGTTAATGGCGAATTACTTTCGACGCTCAATGTCATGAATGCGCGATGGGACTATTGAGGTCGTCGGTCGATGTTGGTTATGAAAATGGTTGATGGAAGTGGTCGGTCGATGAACATGGTCGACGGTGTTATGTCAGTGGCCATGATGTTGGTTGTCAAAATGGTAATTTCCTATCATAGTTTTTTGCATGTATGGTATTATTTTTCTTTTTGGTTTTTTAGGTTTTTATATTTTTTTGGTTTACGATTATGATCGTTATAGGATTTTTTTTTAAAGTTTATTTCTAGTTTTTATAGCATTTTAGTCGGGCTCCATTAATGAGTTTCCAAAATACTATGCCTTGTAACGTCCTTAGTTGGACTGATCCATTGGTATGTATCTCTTCGACAACATAGGGTCCCATACATTATGTATGGATCTTTTTATGTTTACCTTTTATTCGACTATTGTATAGTAAAGCAAGGTCTCCTAACGACAAGTTTTTGTTCTTGATGTTTCGATCATGCCATGCTTTCTGTTGTTGTTTCTGTATTTCTTGATGTTGTATTGCCATTAGTTGGTTCTCTTCAAGTTTTCTTAGTTGCAATAGTCGGTCCTTTCTTCCTTGTTCGACATTGACGTGTAGGATCTCTGCGATGATTGCTGTCTGTTGTCGAAAGTGTAGGGGAACTACTGCTTATTGTCCATAGACTAGTTGAAAAGGAGTTTGGTCGGTCGAACGTTTATATACTGTTCTATATGCCCATAATATTGCAGGTATTTTCTTTTCCTAGTCGTCCTTATCAAGATTACATATTTTGGTTAGTCCTCTTGTTAATGTTTTATTAAATGCTTCAATTGCTCCATTCGACCGAGGATGATATGTTGTGCTCCAACGATGGTTGATTTGGAACTGGGCGGTTATGGTTTTGAAAGTTCTATTGATGGAGTGTGTTCATTGGTCACTAATTAGAGTTAGTGGACATCCAAATATAGTGATGATATTCTCATAGATAAACTTAGTAGCTATCTCACTAGAACATGTGTCAACTGGTTCAGCCTCTGCCCATTTAGTGACATATTCGACTACAGTTATGATATACCTTGTAGCTGTCCTTTTTGCTGGTATAGGAAATGGTCCAATGAAGTCTATGGCCCATATTTCAAATGTCAAACTTGGGTTCACTGATATCAAAGGCATTTCTGTACTAGGCAGGGGTCGACCTAGTTGTTGACATCTGTCACATCGACTGACAAAATTTTTGCAATCTTTGTGGAGTGTCGGCCACCATAACCCTGATTGTTGGATTTTCTTTGCAGTTGTGTCTTCTTGGAAATGTCCTCCTGTAGGTCCATAATGTGCTTCATGCATAATGTTGTCTCTCTCATGTTCTAGTACACACCTTCTAAGGATGTTATCTAATCCCATTTTGTATAAGAATCCATTTATAAGACTGTATGGTGTAGCCTTCATAGCTAAGATCTATTTTTTCTTTGTACTCATTCCTTCTGGTGCATGTCCATCTTCGAAGAACTGGGTTATTTCTTCTAATTCTTCTGGGACTACTTCTATATGAAATAGATGTGCATCAGGTAAGTCATCGTCGACTCCTGTCGGTTCTTCTCCCGTGTCGATTCAGGATAAATGGTCAGGACCGACATTTAACTTACCTGGTCTAACAACAACTTCGAATTCGAATTCTTGGAATAATAATAGCAATCGACAAATCCTTCCATGATGTAGTGGTTTATTGACAAGATATTTAAGTGCTTCATGGTCTGTATAGAATATAAATGGATTAGCTAAAAGATAATGTCGATATTTTTGTAGTGCAAAGACCATTCCTAGTGCTTCTCTTTATGTTATCAAATAGTTTCTCTTAGCCTTGTTTAATTTTTTGCTACTATAAACTATAGGATAATCCATGCCATCATCTCCTGGTTGAGTTAATATTGCTCCTATTGCTAGGCTTGATGCATCAATGTGAACATGGAATTTGATCGACCAGTTTGGAAACCTTAGGATTGGTGCTTCGACTAGTTTTCTTTTTAATTTCTCAAATGATATGTGGCACTCCTCTGTCTAGTTGAATTATTTATCTTCCCTTAATATTTCTTCAAGTGGATAGGTCATATCTGAATAATATCTTATGAATTTTTTGTAATAGCACCTTGACTTGTTTTGGGTTTACTGGTGGTTTTAGGTCAAGGATAATTTTGATCTTTGCAAATTCAACCTTAATACCTTCCTTACAAACAATGTGCCCTAATAATATCCCTATGGGGGTCACAAATATGCATTTCTTGATGTTTAGGAAGAGTTGAATTTGTCGACATCTCTCCAACATAAGTCTGAGCCATTTGCAATGATCCTTTAACATGGAGTATATTGTCCAATCATCAAAGTATACTTCCATGGTCTTGTAAATATATTCCTGAAATGTTTTGACAACAATCCTAGAAAATACCGCAGGTGCATTTTTTAATCCAAAAGGCATAACCTTGTAAGCACATGAGCCAAATTCACACACAAAGGTTGTCTTCTTATGGTCTGCTTTAGCTATTGGCACTTGGTTATAACCTGAAAATCCATTTGTAAATGAGGAGCATTCATGTCCTGCAACCTCATTTAAGATTTCATCTGCACAAGGAGTTGGAAATGGGTCTATTAGTGTCACTTTGTTTAGTTCTCTGAAGTTGACACAAATTCTTAGTATGGTCGGATCATGTTTCTTAGGCTGTACAACCATTGGACTTGCCCATTTTGATTGGTCAATAGGATAGATGATGCTTGCTGCAAGCATGTTATCATTTTCCTTTTTGACTATCTCTTTGTATGTGTGAGCTAGTTTATATGGCCTTTTCTTGACAAGTCGAACATCAGGTTTAGTGTCAATCTTCATTTCTCCCGTTTCATGGACTAAGCCTTTGAGGTATTTATAATCTCTAGCAAATACATCTTGGAACTCTTTTAATAAGTTCACTATCTCTGTGGTCTGCTCTTCACTCCAATAGTCACCAATCTTTTCCATTTTTGGTCGATCATCATTTGAGATGTCAAATTCTCTAGTTTTGACTTTAGCATCTAGGCATTCTGGTGCTTTGGCTTCATTGATTGGTCGAATTCCTTCCTTGAACTGTGAGAATGTGGCAGGGAAGTTAGCTGCAGTCATTCTGTCAATATCCTATTTGTTGGTTGTTTCCACTTTAAGGATTGTACAAATAGGTTTGGTCGTTTCGACATGGTTTGATTTCCATCTAAAGATTTTCCCTTCTGTATTTTCATTTTCTAACTGTAGTCTTGTCGACTGTGGTTTTTTCCTCATTTGTATATTGTTGCATTTCATTGTCTGTCGGTTATCTTTTAAAGGTGTGTTTTCGGTCGGATGTATAAATTCTTTAATCTGTTTTGTTGTTTTGACCAAGTTTTCATTTTGTGGTATAAATTTGAAATCTTTAATGAAATTTTCCCTGAGTTCATTCCATAAGAATCTTTCACCTCCAGATTCTTCCATTTTATACCACTTGTTTGGTAAGTCGGAGAGGGTTGATGGGAATAGGTGAGGCCATGCTCGTTCATCCTTGTATCCAAGTCTTCTCCACTCTTTTTCACATGTCTTAATATGATCTTCTGGGTTCTGTCCTTGAGTGAATACAGGTATTTGAGCTTGTTGGGTTAACTTCTTTCCTCCAAACCTTTCGACAAAGTAAGTTGAGGCTGTTGTCCAGGTTTAAAGTCTTGTCTGATGGGTATCCCACCATCGAGCAGCTTGTCTTGTAAAAGTTTCTACTAGGATTTGAAGTCAACCATGTTCACCAATATTTTTGGAAACTTGTTCTACATGCATGACTGGTGACTCCCGTTCCTTATATATTGGTATTTGTGTCGTATATACATTGGTAGGTTGTAAGGTAGGGTATTCCCTAATTTTCTTCTCAAAGATTTTTGGGACAATGGACACTATGAAGCACTGTTGGGTGGGATTTTTCTACACTTTTTGAATAGTCCAACACCCTCTTGCTTGTGTTTCATAGTTCTCAATCTCCCAATCATATAATTCTACATCTAAATTATAACCAACTGAGTCCTGGTTGCCTAAATGAAGTTCTCCATGGATATTTGGTTCTGTATAATCTACATTGTTTTGAATCTAGTAGAGTTGTTAGATGTCGACTTCGTCATCGATAGGTTCAGTCCAAGGTTCTCCTTGAGATGGGTGAATGGGTACAATGACCTTTTTTCCATTCCCTTTTAATTTGATTCTCTCCTTGTCCAGGGATATCGATGCTTTCATCTTTCTACCCCAAGGTTGACCTACTAATGCTGGGAAGGAACTGCATCCTTCCTTAGGGTCAATGATTTCGAATTCGACCTTGGTCGAGATTCCTTTTATAGTTGTGTCAACATTTTTCCAGACCCCAATAGGTTCAATTAGGCCCTAGTCGGCTAGTTTCAAGCAAATGCTTGACTCATAGAGTCGAGGTCTGCCCATTTGTTCCCAAGTGTCACGATTCATGATGTTTACTTGTGATCCAAAGTCAAGCACTACTTGTCGGACATGGTATCCTTCGATTTCCAGGTCGACAAGTGGGTCAACATCTCCTTTATCTTTTTGATTTAAGCTGCAAATGTTCTTTGTTTGTTTTTCAAAGTTTTTACTTTTTATTTCATATATAAAATCGATGAACTGAGATACTGAGTTGTCTTCTTGTACGAGATGGATTAATTCATTTATTGTGTTATGTCGATTGTCATTAGGTTTTTCTTGTAATGTAAATTCTTTGAATACATTGGTTGCTTCTTTGTATGTTTTTTTTTTCTTTAAGTGGATTAGGATAGACATTTTTCTCTTTTATTTTGCTGATTCTTGGGTTATCACTTCCTGTTCTTGTTCTTTGTCGAGTTACAATATGCAAATTTTTTGTGTTTATTACATCATTTTTTTGCACACACAACAAGACATTAACATTTTTCTTTGTATTTATTTTTTCCAACATGGTAGGACAATCCTCTAGTGAGTGATCCCCTACTCCACAATGAGTACAAAATTTGAGGTCAGTTCTGTATTTATATGTACAGTCTACATACCGATGTCCCTCCTTATAACATGTAAAGCACTGGATGGGTCGACGCGGTTGGTTGTTGCGATTCCCAGGGAATCGACCTCTTCCTCCATAGCCTCCACGTTGATTGTCGTACCAGCGCTCGTATCTCTAGCCTTCATATCTCTGACCATTCTGATCATTTGGTAAATTGTTTTGCTCATTATGTTGTGCAACTATGTTGGTTTGGTAGACTTCCTGATAATTTTGTCAGTTCTTCAGGTTCAAATGGCAGTTACCTGTATTATGATTTTTAGTTTCGTAGATTGCACACCAGGATGCCTTGCCATTCTTCATGTTGAATGGGCAGTATTTTGTCGAGTGGTCGCTGTGCTCCTAGAAAATGTTGCAAAAATATTTTGTCTGTATGAATCGAATGTCTTGTCAGCTGTATTCTTATCGACAATTGCCTTTGGAGTGTCCAGCCGTCGAGCACTTAGTGCACCAGATCTCCTAATTCTTGAGGTTTAACTCCTTTAAAGACTTCTGTACACTCTCCAGCTGTTCTTCCATCTGTGGTCAGTGGAGTAAGCGAGTATGTCCTCATCCATATCCACTTGGAGATTTTTCGTGAGCACATCTTCGTAAGATTTGAATGTTTCCATATTGATGTCTCGACAGACTTTCTAAGATAACCCTGCAAGAAACCACTGGATTAGTAATTGTTCATCTATAACATAGTCCAGCTATCTTAGAAGGTCTTTCCATCGCTTATCATAGTCGTGGATAGTTTCCCCTAGCTTCTGTGATGTTTTTTTTGGTTTTTTCGCTACCAGGTGTTTGGCATCTAGAGTGTTGAAAAATGATAGAAATTGCGCCTTGATCTTGGCTTTGGTTGCTCTAGGTTGTCTTTTTGAAAAGGTCATATACCAAGTTAATTCCCTTTTCCTCAAGGCACTGGTGAACTGTGCCATTTGTCTATCTTCATATGTAACTTGGTTGGCCTCCCAAGTCGACTCGTAGACGAACCGGTGTCATCTGGGGTCCTCATCCCCCTTATATAGAGGAATGTGAGCTGATCTGTGACCCATGTCGGAATCACTATCACTGCTCTTAGGAGGTGGTGATGGTGGAGGTGGGGGTGGGGGTGGTGGGGTTGTTGGTTTATTCATCTTTGTGGGACTATGGTCAATGGAACTTTCGTTCTTGTCGGTTGTCGATTCTTCTTCGACTGGCAGTCGGTTGATGTCAAATTCTACTGTCAATGGCCCACTGCAACTATTTGTCCATAGTTCTGAATGTTTTGTGTCTTACAAAGCTATGTTTGGTAGGGGGGGTGCTCCTTCATGTGTTGGTAAGAGTAAGTGGATACTTCGGTTGGAGGGTACTGCTTGAAAGGTAACCTAATTTCCTTCCTCTGGTTGACAGATAATGAGGTGTCATCTAGTGTATGTTTCATCGTCTATTAGACTCCATATACCAAAGTCACCAGCTCATAGTCGGAGGTGCTCTTCGACAATAGTTTGTATCCGGGTATGCGGATTCAATGGAGAGAGGGTTGTTCCTTCATGGGGAGCTCTTAATTGGAGAGCTTCCAGCTGCTCTATCCACAATTATTCCTCCATAGGGTATGCCTCTTTTTCCACACCTTCTTCATGTCGGTCATGACCCGAATCTGGCAGATTCCCTTCCTGGTCAGTCTCCCTAGGACTCCTTCCTTTATGCAGTGCTAAGGCTCTTTATCTTCTTCCTTCCCTCCTCTATTGTCTCTCTTCCCTCTATATTTTATGAATGTCTGACATACCGTTGTGCGATACTATTCTCTTGATTTCCCTTTTGGTCGACTTCTCATTACTGGTGAATGGTATCTGCTTCTAGTTGACTAGAATCCACTCTACTTTATCTCGGCATATGACCAGCTACCCCCCCATAGCCTACCCGATGCTTTTAAAAATCCCGGATAGTTCGGTCTACTTGCTTAGGAAGTATTCCCACTCCCTTTCTGTAATGAATTTTTCCCACTTTCTTTGCTTTTTTGCCTAGTTAGAGTTTGATGGAAGTTCATGAAGTGATGGACAAGGTTCGACAATATGTCCTACTCCGTTCTCAATTAGAAATTTGAACAACAAGGTCGGTAAGGAGCACAGAAATTGCTCGGTGATATTTGTGTAAAATTTCTCCTTGAAAGTTTCCACCGAAGTTCTGTCTTCTACTACTTGCTCCTCACAGAAGTTGTCGGCGATTTTGTCAAACCACTCTGATAAGTTTGTTCTACCTACTCGGATCAGTTTTTCCAACAACTATTGTTCTTTAGTCCCTTCCGGTTTTCTCATCCAGTAGTTTCTTCAGAATTTGGGGCACTGATTCTACAAAATTTTCATGTGTTTCTGTGAAGAATCTTTCTTTTGCTTGTGCGATTGTTAATCTGTTCCTTCATGCGTAATTCTGCAAATATTTTGAAACTTTATGTTCTTACCAGTCCTTAATCTCCTGCTATGGTATCATCTATTTGCATACATTTCAGACATGTAATACTGGCAACGGAACCAATGTTGTAATCTCACAGATCACATAAGGTTACCAATAATACACACTAAACATACATATAAATAGAGACAAGAGATAAGAAAAAGTAGGTGAAATAACAGATTATATTACATGAATGAGTCCATAAAACACAGAGAACTGAATTGATTTCTCATTTGTCTCAACACCTTAATATATATGATTACAAAACAGTTGCAAAATAACTACATGTCGGTTCAGTGAACCGACACGACCTTAGGTGGCCGACCTAATCTCTAGTTTAGTTGGCCGACCGACTTAGTCGACTGATTGACTAAGTCGGCTCATCGACTTAGTCGGCTGATCGGCTAAGTCGGCTATTGTTCAAGTTTACTTGTCGACTTGATCCTTCTACAAGCTTCCTCTAATTTCTCTAGGTTTTCTCAGCAAGAGTTTAAGGATTTGGCCATCAAGGTAAATCAATAGAATCATGAGTTGATAACTAAAATGTTTAAGACTCTGGATGATATTTTTGAAACCAATGGTGTTTTTGGTAAGATGTCTGTCACTCTCAAGGAGAAAACATCCAAGAGAGAACATGCTTCTAAGGCTTATGATGATATCCTGGATTGGCAAAGGTATATGAAGCATAAACTAGAGAATATCACTATCCTTAGAATTTTTCAACTGAATAAGATCAGAATTGTTTTGATTGCTTAGATTAATTTGAATGAGATGATTGAAGATACCATTCAGAAGGCTCAAGCTATCCGTGGGAGAAGGTGATATGTTGTTGATAATATCATGGAAATGTTACACTTTCCTAACATGGGCCTCATTGAAAATGCTTGTTCGCCAAAGATGATGATCGAATAGGTTGAACGCCGGTGTGAGGAGACCAAAGAGAAGATTCAGTGTCTTGATCATACCCACATTGAAGACATGGATTAGTTAGTAAGGAAACCTTTTTCTGTTGAAGGAAATATCCACATTTTTATCTGTATTTGGCACAAATTGTCTAAAACGAAATTGAAAATTTTAAATGTGATGCCCAACTCAGGTTTGAAACAACAAAATATCCAAACATAGATGAATTGTTGGATATTTGGGCCAGGTGGCTAGAATTTCTTGGTTATTAGTTTTCCGTGGATCTTCCAATCCCAGTTTCTTGGGGATTTATTTGTTTGTAACTATTATTTAAAGGGGAAGTTTTTCATGTAAAGGGGGGAATTTTGAGGGAGAAAATCAGCGAATGAGATTGGAGAAACTATGATTAGTGCAAGTCTTGTAATTTGTTACAAACTTTCAGTAATACAATGAAGTAATTCTCTTAAATCCTCTTTCGTTTATTGGTCAAGTTTCCTTGATGATATTGATTTTCTTACTTCAAATTAATTATCAAATATTGTTAATATTCTGCAATTTATAAATGCATTTATCTACAGTTTTGATTTATTTCTGCTCAATTATTATGCATGATTAAAGTTTTAACATAGTTTATTCAATTAAGTATTTTTATCTATTTTTGCAAATGATTCATAGAAAATTATAATTTATGTTAATTTTTCAATTAACATATCAATCACAGGTTAATATTGAATGTTTCTAAATCCTTAATTTACCACCAGTCAATTTTGATTGATTGTTAGTAATTTGAGTTGATAAGAAATTAAATATATTAAATTGATGAATGTACTTATCAGTTTTCATATCAAATTGACCTGTACATCAAACAACATCCTTCTTAAGGTAGTTCTAGCTTAGTTTAGATTTTATTTCTAGGAAAATCATTTTAGACTTAAGACACTTTTATTCCTTTCATAGGAAAATAGATCCTTCAGGGATCAAAACTTATTGACTCAAAGAGTTCCAGTGGAGGCCAAATATCCATGGGTGCTAACCATACCAAACTACTTGAGGATAAATAAGGTAATACTTGCGTAGGATTGCCTGAAGCCTTTGGCTGGGTTTTCATCCCCTATTGTGATCCTTAGAACACCTTCCAGCAACCAACCTATCTGAGGTTTCAACAAATGGTGATAGAAGGAGGGCCTGAACTAAGTCATGCCTAAACAGAATACTCAAAGCCTCCTCCAACAAGAGATTTGATTGTTACCCAGAGTCACGCACAGGAATCCTCATCCATTGAACAACCAGTGCAAGATTCAGCCACCACCCCTGCTAGGTACATCCTTGTATCACGTACTTTGGGGCCCATTACAGTTGAACAACTGTTAAAGGGTAATCCTGATACTATTTCCAGGATCTGACAGAGTACCGCTGAGGAGAGCCTTCAGACTAATGGTCCCTAGATCAAGAGTCAAGATAACCATAATTTTGATGATAAAAAAACTAGAGAACATAACAATTATTTGAGTTCTTCATCGACCGCTAGATTTGATCTCGAATCATTGTTCTTAGAACAAAGAATTCCTCAAAGTAATATAGGAATAGGTGGGCCTCCACCTTCGCCACCTTCTTCTTCGTCCTCCTCAGAATCATCAGATTTAGAATCTCACAGGTCATCTGAAGAAGACATCCCAATGGGTGACGAACAACCTCACAGACCTTGGTTAAACCAAGATGTTGTATCCATCCTGGGATATCGACATAGATTACCCAAAAATCCAGAAAAGTGGATCCCTAAGTATAAATCGGATGACAAGATCATGGTGGAAGATCATATTAAGAATTTTATGCAGGAAATCAGACTTATAAATGTCATACATGAAGATGTAGTCTGTAGACTATTCCATTATATTTTTTAGGGTAAATCTTCCACATGGTATTTCGCTTTGGAAGCGGGATCTATTCCATCATGGGATGTATTCACAGAGATCTTTACTTAGAAATTTGGGGACAACAAGACATCAAAGGATTTGGTTATAGAGCTCTCCTCAATGAAAACCAAAGGTAAGGAAAGGGTAAAAGACTATAACCAAAGGTTTTCCTATTTAAAAAATAGAATTCCTACTAGCATTCTCCCTATGGAAGAATTGTTGGTGGCCTATTACATTAAAGGTATTCTGACTCAAATATCCATGTGGGTTAAAAGAGCTCACAAGGACACCCTACAGGAGGCTTTTTGTGAAGCTGTAAAGGTAGAAAAAGATATGTTTTGGCTCAAAGAGAACCCCAACACATCAGCTGAACATGCATCCACCTCCTGCAGGAAGATTGAAAATGTTCCCAAAGCCACCACCACAAATTCCGATCCTTTCAATATGTATGACATGAAGAAGCTCCTCCAAAAAATGTCAAATGAGATGGTTGATTTGAAGAAGAATACTAATGAAAATCAAAACTAATAATAGGGGATTTACAAGGCCACCTTTCAGGAGACCTAATCAACCTCCCCAAAATCCACCACCTCCTAATCTAAGCGAGGGATTCATCCCGGAGGAAATATTCTCTATTTTGAAAGAACTGGCCACAGGAACGCAGGATACCCCTAATCCTCTGATGACTAGACCGACATAGATCCACAGCCTCCATAGGATGAAGAAGAAGAAGACCAGCAGGTCAGTACTATAAGCTTCTTTTCTGAAGAAGTGGAAGAAGAGTCTGAGACAATTTTTAATCTCCAACATCCTCATAATACCAGATCTAAAGGACAAACCTCTCAGGAACCACCATCTTCAACACCAGTTTCAAATAAAGGTAAGATTGTCCCTCAAAAGGATTATATTATTCCTAAACTAGAATATAACCTGGCCAAATATTTGAAAAGAGTCAAGGCTAACATCCCATTATTTGATCTTCTCAAGATCCCTTCTATAAGGGATCCCTTGCCTAAAAGTATGATAATCAAACAACCAAGGGAGGCTCAAAATAATAACCTTGACTCCTATTATAAACCAAATAGTTAGAAGCCCACAAATAAGGGGATACTTGTTATATCTCAAAATGGCACATCTTGTCCTGTGACCACTTTCCCATGATTCCATCTCATGTCGACACTTCCATGACGACACTTCATTAAGGTCACTCAAAAAAACACCTAACTTGGAGGACCCATATCTGGAGTTTTGTAACTCTGTTTGGCCTCATCTCTACACCATTGGAAAGATATTTTAGTTGGCTAAAACTTTCTAGAATAAACCAAAGTATGAAAATGCAAAAAAGTACCCTAAAAATGAGTTTTTTTTTATGTGTATGTGCGTTTCCTTAAGGAAACCCGCATATGTATGTGACTTGCTATATATAATACTTGCATATGACTTAAATATATGACTTTTTTCATTCCAACATGCGTATACCTCCTCGCATATGTGACTGTTGTCTATGTAACCCATGTACACCTCCTGAAAATGTCAAAAAAATACGTATTTTGAAATTCAGGTAGTTTGGGTAGTTATGCAACTGACTCCTTCAGTTGTAACTACTTTGTCTTCAACCCTAACTCTTCATAAAGCATATAAACAGAGGTAGGGAGGTCCATGAGAGGGGACTTGAATATTTGCATTGTTATGCTAGAGGATTTGGAGCTCTCTTTGCCCACACCTTTTCCCTAGAAGCATTTTCCTTGTGTTGCATAGATTGGAGGCTGAGTTCCTTGGAGAAGAGAAGCAACAGAACCAAAACAAGGTTTCATGAGGTGCCAAACTTGAAGATAAGGTATAATTGTGCTTGTTTTCAATATTAATAAAGATGTGATGTCCTTCTTCTTCCCAAATAATTGTTTAATGTGTGATTAGATCTTTGTTTATGATCATATTATTATGTTAATAAGATTATTATTTCATGTCACAATAGGATTTGAACCCGAATTCCGACATTATAATCCGACATCATCTGACATTTCGCACGGATGTGTCAGAAAGCAATCAATCATCAGAATGCTAATAATAGAATATTTATAGATCTATTGAATATCTGACACTCGTGAGTTAGATTTCCGACACTGGTAGTGTCGGGGAACCGACACTTCCAAGGTGGTTTGTTGATGTCTGTGAAAGAAAAAATGGTGGATATCCGACACTGACGCATCGGAGATCTGACTGACTGTTTATAAAATAAAAATATATAATATATAATACTATATAATAAGGAATGACTCATTTTTGTTTTGGACAGTCAGTTCAATTTGGAGGTTTTGTGAATTTGGGAGTAGGTCCGGTAGACATGGCAGACAACTCTGTTGACCCGTGGCAGCAAGAGCTCAACATCTTCTCGTCACTAGAAATTATCGGTATATAGTCCCCGTACACAGTGCATAACACGCTGGAAAATTTGACAACTGGAAGCAAGAGCAGAGTTTTGATTTCTCTACCAGATGAAGAGCTACTAGGTGTGTTCGTAGCATGACCATTGAACCTGACCTTAGGAGGAGGCCCATACTCATTATTCCAACCTTCGAGTAGAGCTGCAACAACCATTTTCATCGAACTTCCCTAGGAGGAACCACAAGGAACCCCAAACAGGGAAATCAATTCTTCAGTGTCACAGGGAGCACGCACAGGAGAAGCCACTGAACAATTGGATGGAATCTCGAACAGGAACTCTACCCCAGAAGACAGAGGCACCCAAATCAACTCTAGGAAATGAAATAATCAGTGTTTAAATCCCTCTAGAATATATTTTAATGTATTTTGTGGAGTCTGGTGCACCATGGAAGAAGCACTGGAGATGGAGGGATTAACCCTAATCGGGAAAATCAGAGGAAGAAACCCCACCCTGGGGAAAATGAAGGAATGGGCTAGGAAAAATTAGACAGGTTTTAAAGGTGAAGGCTCGGTTATTAATTCGCTTGCAAAGGGATGGTTTAGATTCTATTTCATATACAGAGAGGACGCAGTCCTCATACGCAACAGAGTTTGGACATATGGGAAAACCCCATTTCATCTAAAGCAGTGGACCCCCTTGTTCGATGCAGAAACAGAGCAACTAGATACAATACCGGTCTATGTTTTCCTGCTAGGACTACCATTGGAATTCTGGAACCCATCCTGGCTTAGTGAAATCAGGAATGAGCTGGGGACTTTCATTGAAGTGAACCTCTCATTTCAGCAGATGAAAATAAAAAAGGTAGCCAGGATCCTAGTTTCTTTGAACATCAGAACCATTATTCCTGAAGCCTTTAATTTTGTATGGCAAAACAAGCAAAAAAGACAATTGTTGGACTATGAAGGGCTCCCATTTCGATGCCACAAATGTCATGAAACAAGACATTTGGCAAGAAACTGCCCAAACTTTGATCCCTCAATAGCTAGAAGAAGGAAGTGGGTTAGGTGAACCGAGGCCCCGAGCTCCAAAGAAACTGATCCGAACACAACTTCAGATGAAAATCCTCTCAGGTCAGAGGGCACAGAACAACCATTGGATCAACCGAAAAGAGCGGGAGGAGTAGTAGTAGAAGGGCCTCCTCAACAGACGGAACAACATCCGATCGCGTCTCCCCCACCGGGTATGAACACTTATTCCCTTAGCAATCAATTGAATGATTTATATTTGAATGAGGAAAAATATTTTCCTACCCCTATCACAAATAGTCCCCCTCCCCCCAAAAATGGCACCTCCTCCCCCACATTCAAAAGTACCTCCAATTCAAACCAACTAGCCTCCGCTTCCACCATAAAAAATGACTTTCCCACTCAGTCCTCCTCTATCTGTTTCCACCTTCGTTCAAGGGACGTTCCAATCCCTCAAAAACCAAAAATTCCTACAAAAGGACTAGGGGTAAATTCCAGGATCACATCCAAAGGGAAAGGGAGAGGAAGACCATTTCACCTCTCTATGGCCCAGAGCATGGTGCTCAGGGATAAGGAAAGTGGTAGATAAGCAACCATTTTCGGGGTGCTTAGAGCAGTGAAAACCCCAGATGGGGTGCCCAAATGAAATTTGTCTCCCTAAACTGCAGGGGTTTGGAAAGCACCTGGAAAAAGCTTGCCCTAAAAAGGATGATGGAGGTTCTATCACCAGAAGTCATCCTTCCACAAGAAACAATGGGTCCAGAGCTGGAAGTTGAAACTAGTTTAACATCACTTCTTTCGCAATACTCTTTCACAACACAAAGTGCCATCGACCACTCTGGAGGTCTAGCAATTGGATGGAAGAAAACAAGCATTCGGTGCACAAACTCAGGAGGTGCATGCTTATATCTAAATCAAAGTCATTTTTTTCAAATTTCTTTTGGCCTGGGAACTGGAACCAACAGCTATGCAGAACTCATGACATTGAAATTACTTCTCTATTTTGCCAATGAAAGAAATTGCAAACTGTTACAAGTATATGGTGACTCAATCGTGGTTATAAACTAGATGGATAAGATACAAAAATGTAGAACTGCTTCTCTACATGCATTATTTGAAGAGACAACCCATTCTCTCTCATTCTTTGAATCAATCTCTTTCACTCATGTTTACAGGGAGTGAAATAAGGAGGCAGACAGGCTCTCAAAGAAGGGTCTGACATTGCAATGGGGTGAATGGAAAATTTTGGAAACACAGGACTCCAAGGCCACAGAATATCCGCACAGGCCTTTTATAAATCTATCACTCTAAAACTTTTTTTAAATTTGAAATATATTTTTGAAAGCATAGCACAAAATCATCCTTTTATGAATGGATGTTTTACTAAATTGTTTACTGATTTTTTTTTTAATTTTTATTTTATTTTATTTTTTCTGCCATTGACTAAATTAATGTTTTAATGAATGCTTTTTTTAGCTATTGAATTATTGAATGGTTTAATGAATTTTTTAAATAATGATTTAATGAAAGCATTTTTCAACTATTGAGTGAAATAATTTGCATTGTAGATGCATTGTTATTTGCTTTGTGAAATAGTGAAATAAATTGTTATTTGCAAGTATACGCATTGGGTTTGGGGAGTTGGGAGTGATGTGAGGGGGGGGGAGGGGCCATAAGAGCTTCACCTTCATGTGGTTGGTCTTGTTTAGTAGAGAACATTAAATTATTCTCGAAACAGAGAGGCACTCAATGAATGGTAAGGAAGAATACATTAAAAAACATCTATTTCTATATTTTTACTGTGTAATTTTCACTATTGCTATTTGAATCCTCCAATGGAACTTGTTATAGATAGCATTGAGAAACATTTCCATAGTTAATAGGAAAGAAATGGAGTTTTGATTAGATCGATGGCCTTATATACATAGTATTTTTGGTTATCCATGTTTTATCAGGTGATATATTCTTAACAATTAATTTACTTGAATAGTTGAATAGTATTGTAATTTACATTGTAATAGAATTGTATTTATTTAGATTGTTTTTGTTATTTTCATAAACAAACATAAATATATTTGATGGGTCCTAACATGAAACTATTGCAACAAGACAAAAAATTAAGTATGTTGAATGATGTTTTGAAAGGTAAAGAATAAGAAGACAGTGTGAAGATCCAGAAATCAAGGTATAAATATGTTTTCTTTTGTTTGATTGAGCTGTGTATTGGGTATTTATGCATGTGCACACACATATATTTAGTTGATGATGATTATTACCATACATAGAGGCGAAAATCAATCACTATAGGCAAAAATATAGACTATGTAAATGTTCTATAAGTTAGGCAGGGGTATTTTGACAACCTTGACATTTCTACATTGTTAGGTTAATCATTAAAACAAAAAGTTTGGAGTTGTTCCAAAACAAGAAAATTCTGCTTTGAAAAATTTATCTGTTGAAACAACCTGACAAGTGTTTATGAAGTGCACAGAGGCTCTTGAAACACATTCCTGGTGAGAAAGAAGGTCATAGGGGTTTAGTATTTCACATTGTGCACCTCTCCACATATTTGGATTTTTTTCTCTAGTTTCTCTTGAAAGATAAATGCTTTCCAAAATTGCTTCAAACCCATTTTTCAATTTTCAACCACCCTTACCAAATTGCATCCCTAGCTACAAATATTTTTCCATATCAATTTTGCAATTTTCATCTTGGGATATATCACTGACGGCCCAGATATACACATATTGGAAATATTAGGGAAAATGTCAGGGAAAATATTAGTAGGCATAAACTTGGACCTCAAAAAATCATAAAATATCAGCAAGCATAATTTTGGGACTGAAAAACACAGAAAATACCAAAAACATCAGGAACAATAGAAAAATTTAAAGCTCAATAAAGTTTTGGAAATATTGGGAGAAATTGGAGATATTTGCAACATTGTTCTAGATATTGATCTGATGCATTGGCGTGAAATATTTTTTATTGTAGACCTGTGTACATTCTTGGTTGTTAGGTTCAATGCCAATAATACCCATTCTCACAAACTAACAAAAACTTTCATTTAAACTCTACTTCTTGAACCAACTTAACTTAGAAACTACACTCCATGTTTTCTTTTCTCCTATGTTTTGAGGTGGAATGTTGGATTCCCCAAAAATTTACTTTGAATAACCTTTAAAAAAATTCCATTAAATTTTAGGTTATGGGATAACGACAGTATCACATTGGGATAACACCTCTTGTGGGATGCATGAGAACCTCAAAATCCTCCAACAAATCTGTGCAACTGAAAAGTGTAACATTTTTCTTCCTCAATATCTTTTCTACCAACTGACTTGTCTTCATTTTTCTATATTTTCATATGATACATACCGATGGATCTCAAGTGAGTTGAACCCTAAAATTTGAACATGGGAACCTAAATTCATTCATACTATTTTTTTGTCATTACAAATTGACATTGAGAACTAGACATGACTTAGAGAAGTGATGGACTAAATACTGGCCTTGGGATGGAAAACTTGAACTCTAGGATTAAGAGTCAGAAAATCAAAACAATAAACAATTCTTGTCACAAGAATTTAGTTGCATATGCATCCATTTATTTAAATATGAGCTCAAAAATTAAAAATATTGGCATGAGTAAAAAATGTCAAAGGAATCTCTTTTTGTCAGCTCAATACTAAGTATGTTGCCAGATTTAGGCGTTTTCGGATTCTGCACAAAATAACTTTAGGTATATGAGAGAAACCTTATATTTAGTATCCATAATATTATCCATGACAGTCACAGATCTAAAATCTTTTCATAAATCCCAAGGATTAGATTCCTCTTCAAGAACCTAACCATGCATTCATCAAATGCTTATTCATTTTGTGTTGTTAAATTGCCATGGTTTGTTGGATTATGGACTCTCGTCTAATCCACAGAGCCCTACATTTCCTTATTTTCCTATGTTGAATTTTGTCATGTTTGATCCATTTTGATAAGCAAAGTCCTAACATTTTTTCCATGAGTCACTTCACGTACAGGTGAGATCCACTCATTAACTTTTAAATCAATCTTTTCACCAAGACCATACCCATCATCTATTGTTCCCCTAGATCCTTCACACATTTATGAAGAATGGGAAGCTCACGATCAAACTCGAACTTGTAGAAATATTATTTCAATGATCTCTATGCCACCGTCCTTGTAATGCATATGATTCAATAGCATATTGTAGCTAATATGGAAGGAACTATTCAAAGGATCAACATTTCCTTTAACCACTAGTTTTTTAATGGATGTCTCCATTTATTGGATTGGTGAGGTATTCTTCATAGGACAAACTTCATTACTTTCAGCAGGTGATGATAGCATGGTCAAGTGGTGGGATGTCATAATCTAGGTATTGGAGTAATTATGTTTTGTTGATTTTCTTTTGAAATAATTTCTAAATTTTCAACACTGTAGAGCATATTTCCCACTAGTATTCAGAGGTCAATTGATTCCTTTTTTGTGTTTATACATCAAGAGTTACTAAATATAGAAGGGAATAAAGACTATGTTTGTTGTGGTGCAACAAGTCTATAGAGTGTTGATTTATGGTGTGATTGGGATTTATGGTCATATGCATCCAACTGGAGTCATTATTTGATTTAGTTTACTTTCTTTACAATTTTTCAAATGAATAGGCATACACGTTCATATGACCAAACAGTACAACTATGCGACATGTGCAACTCAAAGACTACCTTGTAATTGAAGGTTTTTTTGCCACATAGATGTTTGTTTTTTAATACAAATGATGATTTTTCATTAGCATAAAAAGAAACTATTATATAAGATTTGCTTGGTATATACCTCGCTAGTTTATTTAAGTCTTTTTTTTTCAAAAAATTGAGAAAATCGATCCTTAAATATTTTGATACACACACTTTATATGAAATGTATGCAATGTAGTCATAGAATTCTCTTGGACTAGTAGATAGAGATGACCCCTATTGCAAGTCAAGAGCCTTCAAGAATAGGAACCCCTCTCAGAGCTACAACACCTTCAACTAGGAGCCCTGTTAATTCATGACCATCTACTCTAGGAAGATGTGTAGCACTAGTGGAGGCAGTAAAAAACTCTCAACTGGGCCTAAAAAACCATCACAAATTATCAGAGAAGCAAGTACATGAGAGCACTAGAAGGGAAATTATGGCTGTAGGTGCATAATTTGGGAAATTGAAATATCATGGTATGGGATAGTAAAGAAGTTTAAGAGAAAGATGCTTCTAAATCACTCAAGACTAATGATATGGAGCATGCTAAATTGAATGTCCTATAGGCTCGGGTTGCAGCATGGGAGGAGGAAGAGTAGGCTAAATACATGGCCATGTGATCTCTTGTAAGCTTGAGAAAGTAATCAAAGAATAAAAGCAGAAGCTGAAATGAAGAGAATAGAGGTATACTCTCCCTGCCTCCTAACTTTCATGTATCAGCTTATGAAAACCTTAGTTCTTTCACAGTTATAATCGAACATTGTGAATGGTGGAAGATTTCATCCAATATGTAAGAATGGTCTTAGTACTAAATCTAGCCAGGCTCAATCGATGGCTTCCTTTCCAACATGATAGTAGGGTAAGAGAATACTACCAATAAATGACCATAATATAAAAAATATCAATAACTTGACTAGCTGATTTTCCTTACTTATAGTCTCGTCACTTGTGTACATACCTAGACTTGAGCACAATTTCATCCAATAATAATGTTATATAGGGTGCATTGCCTACTTTATCCCACTAAATCATACATATGCTTCAGAGTAAATTCATAGATGGAATCTTTTGTAACGTAATGGTAGGGAAAGAGAATACTATCAACAAATAACCATGATCCCAAAAGTTATCAATAACTTGAGTTGTTTATTTTTCTCACTTCTAATCCATATTTCGAAGCTGTGCATATTGAAGCCTGTGTCATAATAAATAGAGACAGTGGTAGGTCTACTATATGCACCTAAACTTATGCACTTTTTTATCCAATGGTGTTACCATATATACATACAATGTAAGACAAAAAAAAGGACAAGTCTACTTATTTCCCTTTGGGTGCATGATGCAAATCTTGACCTAGCCACTTGGAGATCTATTCTCATAGTTGATGGATAGATACTCATAATTCTTAATAAAATTTTGCATGTGGATAACCTTTTTACTTGTTGGAGACTATTAACACCTGTTTTGACATCTAGTGATATCATTTATTTCCTTGTTCTATGTGCATTCACTCTTTTTTAGCTTACTTTGGGTTTTTTTTACGTTCAATTCGTGGCTGATTTCCATCAAATTGGATTATAGTTGTTTTGTGTAAAACTAAGGTTTCATTTGAAGGTTTTGTATTTTTCACTTTTACTTTTCTCTTTATTTGGCATAATCGATTAGTCTTAGAATCTTGGAATAGAGATAAGATTATAAACGATGAGAGTAAATTAAAGTCACAGCCTAGCAAGATGAACCAAAATAAATAGTAGGCCTATGGCCTATCAGTGTCATCAACATTTTGGCCAAAATAAATTTTTACTCTTTGCCATTATCTTGTAAATGCTGGTTTCAAAGCTTCCTGTTCTCTACTTCCTATTCACCAAAAGGGATGAATGAATGGCTCCGCTCTAATTGGTTTCAAGCATGGCTAGATGGATTTGCAATTCCTTCCATTGGATGGATGATCAACTAAGGAATGGTCTTATATCCTTGCAATGCTTCTCAAATAAACAAAACTATTTACACCAATTCAAAACTAGTAGCCCAAGATTGTTTCTCAACTGAGTTCCAACTCTGTTTATTGCATTATAATAGTTATAACTCTGCCCATTCAGAAAACCAATGGCTAATAAGATGCATGGAATTATACAATTCAAAAATAGGATGACAGTTAAACATTACACAAGCATTATATATGGCTATAGCTAATTGCAAAGACTTGATCACTCAAGTAGTTATGTATATAACGTTGGTTGTAGGTAGATAATTCCATGCAAAGCTTGAGACGAATTGCTTTAAGGAGTCACTTCCGTTAGCAGCTGTATAATGAATGTACAAACTCAGCACTTAATTAATAACTATTCCCCTGTGCCATATGATGGTTGTGGCTAACTAGTTAAGCACACAGAATTTAAACAGATCACCAAGTAAACCAACCATTCGTTAGTATTAGTCTGTGAATTATATATATATATATAATGGGGCTTTGCTTTATGTAAAGCATACCACACCAGGGATTGAAAATGTTTGGCTACATAGCATGTTATTGCATAGTGCACCAGCTAATACATTAACCAAGAAAATAGAACAAATAAAAATTGGGATGTAGATGCCAGCCAGCATGGAAAAAGTGTTGTAGCCGATCCATTAATTAAATCAGTGATCAACCAGATTGATCTCAGTCACAAAGCATTTAAACACATTCAACACTAGATTATTCTGGAAACCCAATTGGAAAACCAACAATGGCAGGTTCTAATTATTCTTAGGAATTGTTAAAAAGGATGAGCTATACACTTTCATCAAAATTTCATGTATTCTTACTCAATGGAATCAATTTATAGATTGCTCTGGTTCAAATATGATCTTTGTTCCGAGTGGACATGTTAGGAATCCTCTTCATCCTTCAATATTTGAGTAGATTTCTTCACTCCTAGTCCTCATTCCTCTACTACTGCCCATCTTCTTCCCCAACATTATTTTTGTCCATATCCATTTGGTTGGCTTTGCATCAAGCAAGCATTGTTTATGATAATGTTACCTTGAAATGCCAACCATATGCCAACCATAGTGATTCATTTCACCTTCTTGTTGGCCTTTAGCCTTTAAGTTGATTGTTGACTTCAAACTTTTCCAAGGATTTTTTTCATTACAAAGTTTGGAAGAGGGATTAATTCAGATCCATTTTGGATTACCAAATGCCAAATAAACTTATGAGACCCCCTTGTTGAAGTAGTTTATCATGTTGGGATATGACTGTGTAACTCTTCTCTTACTGGGCCATGAGTTGTTTGATGCCCTTAGGGTTGGGCCCCGACTTTTTAACCCTTCTCCTTCTAAGTTGTGAGTGTGTAGCTCTTATCTTGCTAGGTTTTTAACTCTTTGATTCCCTTAGGGTTGGGCCATGAATATCTTTTTGACACTTAGTTGGGTTGTCATTGTCCCGTGACCTCTTGATTTGGGTCAACCTTCCTGTTGCTACTTTTGAGCAGGTCATAACCTCCTTGTGGAAACTAAGGGTTGAACAGTACCTTCTTACTGCTAGTCATGACCTTGTTGGCTTCCCAATTTTGACCCTTGACCTTGCAGCTGCTCATTAGAGCAGTCTGTGACTCTATTGATGCTCATTGGAGTAGGCCGTCACCTTGTTGTTGTTCACTGAATTTAGGCATGAACCTAATGCCGTTATAAAGGATGGGAGTGACTTCTTTTTGGGTTTCTAAGGATGGGTGTGATCTCCGTATGGACTGCTAAAATAAATTGTGATCTTGTTGGAATATTTTTTGTGACATTCTATGGACTGTATGGAAGGGGATTGCAACCTTATTTAAACTGCTAAGTCTACCTTACCTTTGTCTTGCCTATTGCAACAAGTTGAGTCCATTAAAGAGTGTCTCTACATGTATGGATTAAGGATGCCGGATGCCTTTGTTCATTTGAAGGAGAATCTATCTTGCTTGATTTAGGACTATCCTAAAGGCTTGCCATTTATTGCAGCCTAATCTTTAACCTACTACAATCTATCTTTTATCTCTCTCACAAGGTATGCCATTTGATCCTTTGGTGACTTTTCCTTTCAATGACAATATGTTACCCTAAAAGTATCTGAGTATAAGGAAGATCCAAACTAGATCTAAAACAACATTGTTATAGTTCATTATTGTTGTTCTTTAGTTGTTAGTTTGTTTTACATGATACTATTTCTATTCTTATTGTTTAGTTTATGTACATTGCAATTGAAAAATTGTATCTCAAGGACCAACTTTAACATAATGACCATTGGAGTGTCAAAGTTGAAAGAGACAAAAATTATGTTTTTAATTTATTACAACAGTATTGTTCTGTATGTAGCTCTTTTTTAGTTTTGTGTTATGCATTAAAGTATAAAATTTAAATTATCTTATATCAAATCCTAACCTAACCCTGAATTTCAACAATTGTCTTAATTAGTTAAATGTGTCTTTCTAATGTTCATTAGTTAGTATTTGGATTTTTTTTTTTAAATCCATCAACCGGTGTCATTTTTCTGACGTGCTTTCGACACTCCGGTAAACACATCCAATGGTCGTGGCATGACTCTGATGCTTCCACCCATCGTATGATCAACGGTTCAAGTGTCGGTCCATGTCGGAAGGCTGACTCTTCCAGTGTCGGATGGTGTCAGTTAGCCGACACTTGCTGGATAAAAATACTGACGGTAGCACCATTCTATTCATCGGATTTTTGACACTTTATGCAATGTTGATTGACACTTTGGAAGGAAATATGGGAAAATATGCAACACAATGGTCTGTCGGATCTTCGACCCACATTAGTCGCATGTCGAAGATTCGACGTCACGCCACCGATGACAAAAAAAGGTGTATGTGTCGAAAGGCGACAGATAAGTGTTGAATTTCAGAGATGCAAGGTGTCAGATTTTGGGGTAAATTTTTGTAGTGTGTTTATTTGATTATCATTGCTTTATATGTGGTCATATTGGTTTACAGAAGGTATAATTCATTTTACAGGTCTCTTGGAGCAAGAGGAGCAAGAGGAGCAAGAAGAGGATTGAAGGGTAGCTTGGATCAACCTTCATTTGTCTAAGGTATGAACCATTCTAATCTATGAATCTTGTTTGCATTTACTTGCAGAAAAATTTGCATCCACCTTTCAACCCTAGTACATTGATGGCCTCTTAAACCCTATCCATAGGAAACTTTCCTTTACAACAAAATTGGCGATTCCGTTGGGGATAACCTTGTCTATTTGGGGTTTCTCTATATTTCTTTTAGTATTTACAAGTTTTCAGGTCTTCCTTGACACTTAGGAACACTTTATCAGTCTGATAGAAAACTTCCCCTACCTTCCTAAGGTAGTTTTGACCTTTTTTGGGATTTTTTCCACCCGGTACGCGAGTTGCAGACTGAATAGTCGCGTGTTTGGTTTGGTACACATGAATTTCTATACTATCAACCTGCATATGATACGTGACTTGTTAGTGGTACAACCCATGTGTGCTTGTACATGTGATTTGATGTACTGTCAACCCGCATATAACATGCAACCTGTCAGTAGTACAACCCGTGTGTGCCCCTAAAACAATTTTTTTTCCTCATTTTTTTGGTTTTTTCTGCTATTGTGGGATGTTTGGTAGGTATTTTGGTGTCCTCTGCAGGTGCATGCCTCCAGGGAGTTAGTGTCATCCATTTTGGTTGTTCTTTATCTATGTGGTAAGCCTTTTTATAGCATTAGGGTTTTCTCTTTTCTCTTTTTCCCCACCTCCTTTGCTTGGCATGATTTTTGGCTTATGTTTCTGGTCAGCCTCTGTTAGTGATCTTTGTCTGAACTTAGAAGCTTATTGGTCTTTGTTTCCTTCTGCTTTTGTTGGTTCACTTCACCATTCCAAAATAGTTGACTTGTATTTTATGCAAACCTTCCTTCCAAGTAAGGTTTATATTGACTTTAGGGCACTCTAGAGTCTTTCGGGTGGTTGTATAGCAGAGCTCCTTTTGCTTTGTTCTTGTCATCTACATACTTTTGTTTGTAGGTAGTTTTTATTTTGAATTTATAAAAGAAAAATAAAAAAACACATGTTTTATTTATATGGATGTATATTAGATTTTTAGTCTAGATTGCATGGCATATCAATGTTTTTGAAAAAATAAAATAAAAAGAATTTGTTCTTTTGTGGCTTTCAAGTTTCTATTTGAAAAAGAAAATGAGAATAGTTTTTGATTTTTGCATTTCATTTCTCGTTGCTTAGTCATTTTGTTTCAACTTTGAGTCAAAACACAACATAAGTTTCACGCCATTTACCATCTGACTAAAAACAACCCTTAAAATAAACGATATAATTTAAAAATTATTAGTAAGTTTTATTTTATAGGGTCATACACCAACTAGCTTAGGCTAGACTTTTGGATTAGGGAGTTTCGACTCTCCACAAGTGTTAACATTTCAGACGTAGTTGGCCAATCACTAGGTAAACCCTTTTGTATGTTGATTGTATCTGGGAAGATCCTCTCAAACAGGAGTTAAGCATGAGGCCCCATGGAGGATTGGATTAAGGAGATAACCCTTAGATTCCTTGTCCAAGTGTAGACCAAGGTTTTTGCACACCTAGGGATTCTGTCATAGACAGGGTTTTGGGCTTTGCTACCCTACCCATGTGTACAAACCAGGATTGCGACTGTCCTCCCAGACTGTCAATATAGTTAAGGTATCCTTTAGTCTCTTTGACATATAGGGTTCATACACAGGTACACTGGAAGGCTATTTCTGGTTGTCCTTGGATGGAATTGGAAGGTAACCCTGGTAGAAGGCATGGGAGGGTGGTGGGTGATTCCTCTGCTTGTGCTTAATAACATCTACAGGGACACCAAGTAACTATCTATCAACTTTCTCTTGGAAAGCATATCTTATACCTATTTTTCTATTTGGCTTTAGGAATTTTTAGTGAGTGCTGTGTGGTTTGTCTGTACTTAGTGTGCCTTTAGGTGTGTGCTTTGCACTTTTGGTTGCCTGTTAAATTCAGAGTTTGTCTCCTAGTATGAAACTATGGCTAGCACCCCTTTGAACATCAACCAAGAGATCCCCATGCTGGGAACTCCTTGTACCATTCCTCTCACACAGAATGTTGGTGTTCCTTTGGTGGCTGCCATGAATCTACCTGGATTCACCCTAGGGATACCAGTGTGGTTGTTTTCCATTCCAACCATCTTGAATGCTCCTGATGCTTCTCAAGTAAGCTCCTTATATCAAAGACATCAAAACATTGCTTCCCCTTCACCTGTAGTTGATTCTCCTCCTCCTTCTACCTCGTGTGGTGAAAGTACTGATACTAGTAACCGACATTCTAAAAGGAGTAAAAGAAGGAGGAATAGGAAGAAGGAACATAAGCAAGCTGGGGGCACCCATTCAACCTCTATAGGTCAAGTTGAAACTCACCACCCAACCTATATAGTTCATGCTGGGGGCACCTATCCAACCTCTACAGGTCATGTTGGATCTAAGCACTCAACCTCTACAAGTCAAGTTGATCTTCACCATCCAACCTCTGTTCATCATGCTAGTGGGATCCTTCCAGCCTTTCCAGGTCATGCTGGATCCAGTCACTCAGTCTCTATAGTTCATGCTGAGGCTACCCATTCAACCTTTGATGTTTAAGTTGAACCTCCCCATCCAACCTATACAAGTCATGTTGGATCCATCCACCTAGCCTTTGTAGTTCATGCTGAGGGAACACACTTAATTGCTGCAAATCATATTGATCCTAACCATTCAACCTTTGTTGTTCATGCTGGTGGTGTCCATCCAACCTTTGTAGGTCATGTCAGACCTAGTATTTCAACCTCTACAAGTCATGCTGGGGGCAGCCTCTCAACCTCTGTGGTTCATGCTGAAGATGATCTGTCAGCCACTGCGAGTCATGTTGACACTATTGAAAAGACTACCCATTCAAAAAACAATCCCAAGTTTCTTTGTAAGTATTGTGATGGAGACCACCTTACTTATAAATGCCCTTCTATTGTAGAGGTGTGAAGAGTTTGGTTTCATGGTCATCCCATTTTTGAACATTATGAAGTATCTCAACAACCATCCTCTCTTATTCAGGTTGGACCCAGTCACTCAGCCTCTGGTGGTCATGCTGGGGGAAATATCTCAGCCTCTGTAGGTCATGCTGAGAGCAAAGAATCATCCACTGCTGGTCATGTTGACACCATTGAGAAAATTGGTTGTGTGAAAGGCAAACTTAAGTTCCCTTGTAAGCTATGAGAGGGATATAATCTTACTCACTAGTGCCCTACTATCGTAGAGGTGTGAAGAGTGTGGTCTGAGACTCAAGAATTTCCTTCTCCTGAACAACCTACTCAACCTTTGGTTGATCAAGTGGTTGAACCAATATTATCTTTGGTCGATCCCACTCTTCGTTTGGAGAGTGATCCTGATGTGATTGAGCCAATGTCATCTTTGGTCAATCCCACTCTCCCTTCAAAGAGTGAATTTCATGAAGTGGTTGAATCAAATCCATTGTCAATCAATCCCAGTCTTCTTTTGGAGAGTGAAGTGTCTGCTAGTCACATTTTCTTCACTGCCAGTTCAAAACTTATTGAACAAGGGGGCACTAAACTCACTTTGGATCAACCCCCACCAAGCTCTTGGATTGCTTCCTTTGATTGGGATAGCCTAGTTGAGCCACACCATCCTTCTAATGCACCTTTCCAGATAAAGGTCAAAGTTGAATCATACATGATTACTCGTTGTATTGTTGATGAAGGAGCCTTAGTTAGTATCTTCTCTGCTTGTTCTTGGAGAGGCATGGGATCACCCATCCTTGTGTCGACTACTTGTCAGTTACTGGCGTTTGATAGAAGAACTTGTATAGCCTTGGGAATTATTGCTCAAACACCTATTAATTTGGGTGGGAAGACTGTCTTAGTTGACTTCATGGTGATAGAAGACCCCTTGGACTTCAATATTATCCTTGGACGTGATTATGGGTATGCCATGCAAGCTGTGGTGTCAACATTCTTTCGTGTGATTTAATTCAATCATGGTGAAGAAATTGTCACTATTGATTAGTTGGATTTTCTTGATCTGTCTCCTGACCCAACTAGAGACTACGTCTTTCTTTTATTGATTCCTAGTGTTTCTATAGACACTACCCCACCACAGGTGAGCTATGTGGCCTCATGTCCTTTGCATTCAATTGCTACTGATAAGCAACCTTTGTTTTGATGCTTACCTTCTCGGGACTTGGTCCCAGCAATTAACCAGGTGAGTCATCCTATACAGACTATAGGGCCTAATCTCCACTCTGTCAATCCATTTGAAAGTTTAGACATGTGTCCTATCTCGGATGATCTCCTTCCTTTAGATGAAGTCTTCCTAGAGTCTTTGATACAGTCTGACCTTCTTTTGGATGTTGGTTCAGTTGTGACTAAGTCTAACCCTGATTTTCCTAGTAAGCCTAGCCTTTCTTTTTATGTTGGTCTTATTGAGTCTTTTGAATCTTCCTTTGAACAGCAAGTCAGTGATCCTGATGAGTTTGATTTTCTTATGAATTTTTAAACTCCCGTGATACTGAGTTTGTTCCTGCAGACTCTATATCCCTTGTTGATTTTTGCTCTCCTTCTGAGCTTTATCTTACTGATTATAAACCCTCAAGCCTTGGTGCTATAGAATCTTCTTTAGTCGATTCTACCTTGACTTTACCTTTTGTAGAAGATATCAAACTCACATGTGTTTCTGCCAAAGTGACCTGCATCAGATCTTTTCTTCTGAAATGATCCTGATGTTGTTGTTTCTTGGAGACAAGATTTTTAGTTGGATTCACAACTGTTTACTGGCCTTGTATTGTTTTTCAAGTTGTAAATGAATTTGCATGTGACCTGCTCATGCTTATGATCCTGATGTCGGCTTCCACGGTTTTAGATCATTGTATAAGACCTCATCTTTTCTCTCATCATCACTCAACCTTGTATCTTTTTGCCTTTGCAACTTGACACCCTTTACCTTGAGGAGACGTTCTCCGAGTGTCTTTATATTTCTCATGTTCCTTGCATTATGCATAGGTTTGTTCCTCGTGCTTGGAACTAGTTTCGCTTGCCTATGACACTCGTCTCCTCCCATTTAGAGCATTATTTTTGGTCTCCTTCAAGCTCGTTAAAAACAGTAAGGAGGCCGTGAGTTGACTTTTCTGGACTCATTAAAACTTCACGAGAAAGATATTGAGTTTCTTTAGTCCCAGTTCTGACTCCTCAAAATAGACTTGACTGCCGAGTAAACTTGTCCATTCAGGCTCGTTAAGAATATGTGAATGGCATCCACATTGGTGGTAGGTTATCGCTTTCTTGGACCATGTGGAATAATATGAGAAGGAACACTCTCTTTTCTTTGGAATTGAGAAGAGTATTCTTAGGTATAGGTTTATCACTTTTTCAAACCCAAGGGACTAAAATTACGGAAAAGGAACTCCCGGTATGAGCTTAGCTTTCTCTTTTTGTGCTCTGGACCAAAACATGAAAAAGATTATGAGTGTAATTTATGTCTTTGTCATGCTCGTTAAACCCTAAAGAACAAAGCATCGAGTTTACTGTTGTAAGCCCTATTTCTCATAATCAAATGGATCTTTCCAAGTGATCTTTCCTTCCTTCACACTTGTAAAACTCAGGCTATATGCTGATTTTGAAGGATCATTAGGTAGGTGGTAATTTAGCCTTTTTCGGACCTTCCTGACCAAGTACGAAAAAGGTGTGCCTTACTTCTTCGGAAGCTAAGAGAGTTCTTCTATGGTTTTTTTTATATTTTCCGGCCTTAGGACACTAAATTGGATGAAAAAGTCCCCCCCTGGAGTCTTCTTTGGAGTTTTCAAACTCTCTAAACTATGAAAGCACCGACGGGCATGTACTATTTTGGGCTCGTAAAATCCATGAATCAGTGCTTTATCAAGCATTCTTCTATCTCTTCTTCGAGCTTGCCAAAAATGAAGGTCTCGAGTTTACTTTCTTGGACTTGTTAAACCTTTACAAGAAAGAGGGGAAGCAAAGTTCATTCACATGTTTTTTACATCATGGTAGCAAGTCTTGTTTCCTTGAACAAAGCACAAGTTTTGAGTCTATCAACAGTTGGGTGCTAGTATTTTGACCTTATCCTAATTTAGAGTTTCTTACTCCTTTAGTTGGTCTCATTTCCAATTATATAGGGAATATGTCAATGTCTCTTACATTGCAGATTTGTGTCATTGGTCCTTTTGTATCAAAATCTACATAAGGTGTAGAAATAATAGATCAATGCTATGTGCAATGATGCTAAGAAGAAGCACAGGAAATAGATCTTGCTACTAAGAATTCTCACAAGCATACACAGGAAAATAAGAGAGAAGAAAAGAGACTGAATCACATGAATGAAGAGATGAATATTGGTGTGTATCCTTCCATTGAATAATTATGAATAATAGAGTACATAAATAGTACATCCCTCATGGGGAAGTCGAATTGTATGGAAACAACCCATAAAGCTCAAAAAGGCTGACTTACCCAAATATAGCAAACCCCCATAGGTGGATAAAGCACTTGCTAAATCTATCAAGGACCTCACGAGTTGGCAAAAGCATGAGTGAGTTGTCAAGGAGATGGAAATAACATGCTAATCCTAGAAAATGGAGAAAAACTAATGGAGGATGGGTTGGAAACAAAAGCTCCCAGTTTCCTAGTTGACTAGCTTTTATCTTATCCATAGAAAAGCAGAAAAAACAGAAAAAGCAGAAAAAGTAGAATCTGCTATAAGGTCCTGCATACTAATTCTAGATGAACCCCGAATCAGAAATAACTCATTCCTAGGATATAGATGGCATGCATTGACTTTAAGGTGCCACCTAATTAAGCTAGTGGGTGAATAATTAATCAAATAATGATTAATTATTTTATCCTAAGTTGTGAGTGGGTTTAATATATTCCAACATAAGTCACTTTTGTGTCATGCTCACTATTCAAGGATTAAACCTTTGTCAGCCATTTTGTAGTTGCCTTGACCTTTTGTGTCATCCATTCTCTAGTATCAGTTCATTACATCATGTCTTTGGTGGTCCTTGTTGTGAAATTTAGTACCAATTCCAGATCTAATTAGTCTTTGACTTACCTCGTGTTGGACGATGAAGGATTCCTTAATTCCTTCCTTCCAACGGATCTCTTCCTATAGACTACAACACATCTTGCTCTGGGAATGAGATTTAGATTTTTATGAGAGTACCTTGGGGATTGTAGTCAGCAGTGGTAATTTCCCTCGCTATTGGGTAGTGGGAATACCTTAATGTCTCCTACTGAATGGATTCTTCAAGTGTTCGACTTCAAGTCCTTGTATTCACACTTGCTAGAATGTACTAGGTACCTTGGGGATCATTTGCATTAATGGTGGTTTCTCTCATGTCTGTTAACAGTTCTCATTATTGACCAGTAATCAAATGGTTTCCTCCATGTTCGACTTCAAATATTTTATTCGCATGGTTAGGATTCGTACCTTTTGGGTGGTTTGGATTGAAGACCTTGGGTCGATAGTAGCATCGTCATTTTTGCTATTGACCAAGCCATGCAAGACCTTGTTACATTTTATATGACATTTTGCTGAGACATAGATCCACCTTGTATTTTGTGGCTATGATCGATTGTTGAGCATGGATCCACCTTGTTCATTTGTGGCCATGAATCCTTTAGATTTGATATGGCGCCTTTTTGCATATTAAGCAACCATGATAGTTTCATCAGTTATACATATGTTGGATCCACCTATATCTTTATGGTGATGATTTGTATATGGACTTGTATGTCCCAGAGATCAGTTTTTGTCTGACATTTATCTCTCTTTCAGGTACCTTTGTTCGAGCCTTTTGATCTTGGATTCTCTGCTCTCTCCATACTCAGTTGTTTGCTTTATAATCTATTTCGGCTATCGTCTTCCCCTCTAACCTCATACATTAGGGGGCATCTATTATAGCTCGAAATGACACATCTTTTCCTGTGACCACTTTCCCATGATTCTGTCACATGTCGACACTTCCATGACGACACTTCAAGAAAGTCATTGAAAAAACACCTAACTTGGAGGACCCATATCTTGAGTTTTGTAACTTCATTTGACCTCATCTCTACACCATTAGAAGGATATTCTAGTTAGCTAAAACTTTCAGGAAGACACTAAAGTCTGAAAATGCACAGAAGTATCCTAAAAATGAGTTTTTTTTGATGTGTATGCAAGTTTCCTTAAGGAAACCTATGTATGTACGCAACTTGTTATATATAATACTCATGTATGCCTCAAATACGTGAATTTCTGCACTGCAACCCATGTAATCCTCCTCGCATACATGACTGTTGTCTCTGCAACCCACGTACACCTCCTGAAAATGTCAAAAAAATACGTATTTTGAAATTCGGGTAGTTATGCAACTGAATCCAGTTGTAACTACTTTGTCTTCGACCCTAACTCTTCATAAAGCATATATATATATATATATAGGGAGGTCCTTGAGAGGGGCCTTGAATCTTTGCATTGTTATGCTGGAGGATTTGGAGCTCTCTTTGCCCACACCTATGCCCTAGAAGCATTCTCCTTATGTTGAAGAGCTTGGAGGATGAGTTCCTTGGAGAAGAGAAGCAGTAGAACCAAATCAAGGTATTGTGAGGTGCTGAACTTGAAGAGAAGGTATAATTGTACTTGTTTTCAAGATTAATAAAGATGTGATGTCCTTCTTCTTTCCAAACAATTATTCAATGTGTGATCAGATCTCTGTTTATGATCATATTATGATGTTAATCATATTATTATTTCATGTTTATTTGATTATCATTGCTTTATATGTGGTTATATTGGTTTGAGGAAGGTATAATTCATTTTCTAGGTCTCTTGGAGCAAGAGGAGCAAGAGGAGAAAGAAGAGAATTGATGGCCATCTTGGATCAACCTTCATTTGGCTAAGGTATGAACCATTCTAATCTCTGAATACTTTTTGTATATACTTGTAGAACCATTTGCATCGACCTTTCAACCCCAGTATGTTGATGGCCTCTTAAACCCTAGCCATAGGAAACTTTCCTTTACAACAATACCCCCTTTCTTGCTCACTCTTGAAATTTTTAATAGGAATGTACATAATTGCATGATAGACTCAGGTGCATCATGAAATTTCATGCCTCTCTCTGTCTATAAGAAACTAAATGCAACTTGGGAACCTTTCCCTATTTATATTGTACAACTTGATATATCAAGAGTTCAAGTTGTGGAAAGACTGAGGAATGTCCTGTTGAGATTATTTTCCATTCCCAGGATTCATCATACTATAGACATCATGGTTGTCGATATCCCAGAGACTTATGGAATGTGGGTAAGCAAAGATTGGTCCAAAAAACTGAAATGCTACTTTGCCACTGACTTGTCTCACTTGTGGCTACCCCTCAACAGGAAACCAAATAAACTTAAGATTAGCAGGGAACCATTTATGAAACAAACGGTTATAGATCTTGATTGTTCAAATGAATCTATCTCTTGCTTCAACACTCATGTCAAACAATGTACGTTTGAAACATTCTTTGGATATTTTCCTACTGATGTTTCACCAGTAGAGAACGTACAGAACCAATCACAAATTGCACATGTTACTGCTGTACCATTCTCTAGCACCATTGTACATAATAAATATAATGTAAATACTAATTTTAGGATTGATCCCATTGTGTGGACTCTATTTTTTGATGGCTCCAGATCTAAAGATGGGGATGGTGTAGGTTGTATCTTAGTAGACCCGAAAGGGACCAAAACAATGATTTCATGTAGACTCAAGTTTGAATGCACCAATAACATAGCCGAGTACGAAGAAATGGTCCAGGGACTCAGAAAATCCATTGACTTGGGTGTAAAGGTAATTTAATGCGTTGTATATTCTGAGATCATCGTTAAGCAGGTAATAAATCAGATACATTGTCTATGTCCCTGTCTAATTAACTATCTGAAATTAATAAGAGATCTCACTAATTCCTTTTCAGTGTTCAACATTAGGTCAGTCCCCAGGTCACAAAATTTTGATGCTGATCTTCTGGCCAATACTGCAACTAGGTTAATTCCACCAGAAGGTTTCTCCCCAAATACTTTTTCAATTGAGTTGATGTAGGGAACTTCCATTCCGGACAATGTCACAAATTGGAAATTATTTGACAACGATTAGCAGATACTGGACTTCCTTTGAGCCCAGGACACCTTCAAAGGTATGGTAATTGATGAGGTTGAACATGATGAATCCCTATCTCATCCTTTTAACGTTATCCCTAAATCGGTCATCAACCTGGAAAAAAATTATGATTTTCAAGATATGTTTAAACACACGACCAACTGTAAGACCTAGAGTTCATCCCTCAACTATGAACCTATCAACATGGGCACTGAACATAATCCCCACCTCATTAACCTTGGATTTAATTGCTCTGATGAAGAAAGAAGATATTTCATCAAGTTGTGTAAAGAATTCAAAGATTTTTTTTCATGGACGTACGACGAACTCAAAACTTTTGATACCAATATCATGCACCATAACATCCCAATGAAACCAGATGTAAAACCTTACCAGCAGAAGCTGAGGAAGATGCATCCTAGCTTGGAACCCTTTGTGAAGAAAGAACTTGATAAGTTATTGGCATCGCGAATCATATTCCATGTTAGACATACATAGTATATTTTCAACCTGGTACCTATTTGGAAGTAGAATGGGGAAATCAGGCTCTACGTCGACTTTAGAAACCTAAACAAAGCCTCCAAAAAAGATAACTACCCTGTTCCTCCCATGTAGAAAATCCTATAGAGGGTAGTCGGGTCTGAGATGTTTTCACTTCTTTACAACTTATTAAGATATAACTAAGTCCTAGTCTCCCCTGATGATCAGTTAAAAATAGCTTTAAGAACCCATTGGGGAACCTTTGCTTACAGGGGAATTCCTTTCGGGCTCATAAATGAAGGGGCTACATTACAAAGAGCTATAGATATAGATTTCAGGGGTTTGATTCATAATTCTATCGTAGTATATTTAGACGATGTTATAATTTATTCTAAAAAACGACATGAGCATTTGTCTGCTTTGAAACAGGTGTTTGAATGCCACATAAGGTACGGGATCTAACTCAAACCCAAGAAATATATATTCGTGGTCATGGAAGGTAATATTTTAGGTTTCATTATGTCTAAGGAAGGCATGATCAATGACCCTGAGCACACTGAAGCTATCTCAAAGATTGGCCTCTCTAGTTAATGGAAATCGATGCAATCATTTTTAGATAAGATCAATTTTGTTCGTAGGTTTGTCTCGAATTTTGCTCAAGTTGTCAAGCCTTTGTAAATGCTAGTAAAAAAGGATGCACAGTTTAAATGGCCTGAGGAACATAGAAATTCCTTTGTTGAAATAAGGAAGGCTATTGCAGAATCACCTACTCTAATGTCTCTTGATTTAGACAGAGATTTTATCCTATACATCTTTGCTATTGACTTTTCTTATGTAGTTGTCCTAACACGGAAGCATCATGATGATGTTGAAACCCCCATTTCTTTCACGAGTTCAACGTTCAAAGGAGCCTAACTAAACTATTCGTAGACTGACAAATAGGCTTACGTGGTTTACAAATCGGTAAAGCATTATAGACAATACCTGTTGAAGTCGCAGACTAAGGTAATTGTCCCTTAGGAAGCTATCCGCAATGTCCTTGTTCAAAAATAATTGGATGAGAAGAGGGCTCACTGGATTACAACATTGCAAGAATATGACCTAGAAATCCAACTAGCAAAGATTGTCAAAGGGCAGGGTCTGTGTATGCTTACCGCTCAATTGAATGACCCAGAAAATCAACAAGTTGAGTGGGAGTAAGAGGAAACAATACCTACAGGTTCTGTTAATATCATCGAAACTTTGACATTTGAATGGTATGACCATATCAAGTTTTTCTAGATAATGGGATTTCCCCTAAAACTATCGAATCTAAAACATAGGGATTTAAGGTTAAATTCAGCACCGTATCAATTTATCGATGGAATTTTGTTTAGAAAAAACTACAATGGGTTTTTTTATCAGGTGTTTAGAAAAAATATCAAACTGATGATATTCTTCTTCAATTTAATGCAGGAACCGCAGGTGGACATTTCTCTGGGGAGATGACATCTCACAAGATAATAAGGGCAGGATATTATTGTCCTACCTTGTTCAAAGATGCCCATGCCTATGCTAGGAAATGTGAGCCTTGTCAAAAATGTGCTAGCAAGGTTAGAAAACTTGCCTTCCCTTTGCAGCTAGTAGCAGTTCAGTTCCCATTTCAGCAATGGGGATTGGATTTTGTTGGACCCATCAACCCTGCTTCTTCCCTGCAACATAAGTACATCTTAATAGCTATTGATTATTTTACTAGGTGGCTGGAAGCAGTTCCCCTTAGACAATGCAATACGAACCAAGTGATATCCTTTCTTGAAAGTAAAATAGTCACTAGGTTTGGTGTCCCCGAATATCTAGTCTTTGCCAACGCATATTACTTCACCTCCATTGATCTTACACATTATGCCCTTGAAAAAGGGATTAAGCTCAAGTTTTCTGCCAATTACTATCCACAAGGAAATGGGCTTGCTCAATCTTCCAACAAAAACCTGATTAAAATTTTGAAGAAAACAGTGGCCTCACATCATAAGTATTGGCATATCCAACTTTACAATGCTCTTTGGGTAGACTGAATTACCCCGAAGGTAGCCATTGGAATTATCCGCATTGTTTAGTTTATGGCAAGGAAGCCATCCTTCCATCCCCTCATTACAACTAGCACAATCCATTCAAGAGGACAATTCATCCCCACTACAGTAGGGAATTGATACTTTGCTTAAGCTTGAACAAGATAGAGAAAAGTCCAGAAACAAACTATATCAACATCAACTATTTAAACGACAGTTTGATGAAAAATATTCTTCTAACAGAGACTTTTCAATAAGGGATTTAGTATTGAGATGGGATAAACAACATAAAGACAATAAAGAATATACCAAGTTTCAACACCTTTGGCTAGGACCTTTCATTGTTATAGAAAAGATTGGTCCCAACACTGTTCAGTTGCAGACACTGGAAGGAGTCACTGATACCTACCCAGTGAATGTGTCCTTGCTCAAAAAGTATTTTGTCTGAACATTTTGATACCTTGTGTATATAGGTTTGGTGTGTGCATTTTTTCTGTTTCCTTTGTTTTGATTGATTGTTTTATGATATTTGTAAGGAGTTTTAATAATATCTGCATGTTTGGTAATGGAAGTTGATCAGTTTATCTCAAAAATGAATTCTGAATACATTGTTGGTTTCAATATTTTAGCATAGGTTAGAATTTGTTCTATATACAATTCACAACCAATAATTGGAGAATTTTGAATCTATACATTCTCATCCTAGTCAATATATTTATACGTGCTTTATTTCTATAATAGGGGCTGTGGAGGTAACTGGCTCTTCTAACCTCATGTCTTAATTAGTGCATTGCAGCATACGTTTATAACCTGGTTAGCCCTGTCTACTCTAGATTCCGTCATAGTCACATTATGAATTATTTCTGTTAACAATTATGGATTGCAAGATGGGGGATCTTATCAAAATCCATCCCATTAGGTTCTAAGATGCTTGGTGGAATGACATCTTCACCATCAAACTGGTAAGGTGGCTTTCAATCTCTGCTGGAAGATGGAATATCCTATAACTGGTCAATTCATTCATGTTTTGCAAAGCATCAGTGAGTAACACTACTGTTATGTGGATACCAGGCCATGGTAGTGTCTTGCAATTCACATTCTAATAAACTCTTATTGCTTATGTAAACCAATTGTTGTAAATAAGGACAGGGGGGTCTTATCACAAGCCAACCCTTCCATGATCATGGGTTTGATGATTGGACATAAATTATCATTAGATGGTCACTAGGCCATGATAGTTTCTTTGAGTGTTATAGCTGAAAGGAAAGGGGTCTTGTTATCGAGGTGGCTTGTTCAGTTTCCAGATCAATCTTGTGAATGGCGCTGATTGCCTAGTCAGGGCAGTGGTCTTATGTCAATAAGGTCTTACAAGGATAATAATAATAATAATAAAAGTATAAAAAAGAAGAAAATAATGAATAAATCAAGATGACCTATGATTGAATGTTGGAGGAGTACTAGGTTTACTCCCAGGTTCAACTTAGACTGTATGCCTATGATTGCTTGAAGGTTAAGGATCCTTATTATTCTTCATTCTTCCTAATAAGATTTGCATCATCATCAATTGATCATGGATGGGAATGTATAAATCAATTTTGTAATTCTGCTTGTTGGTTGCATTCATATGCAAACATTTTCTAAAAAAAAATTCAGGCTGAATGATTTGTTTATTGACATGTTTTCTTGGTAAGCAAATTCTTATTCACAGAGATAACTGGTTCTTTCCAGCTAGTTGCCATTTGTTGTAGCTACAACAGATCCCATTTTTTTACCCAAAACATGGGAGCCCTAATTTTATATGAAAAGGTAATGTTTTAAGTTCCTCGGTCTTTTTTGGTGTTTCTCATGGAAATTCATCATGGTTTTTGTGTCCTTATCATGATTTGATTTAGTTAATGATTTTTGAAAGTTCATGCACTTTTGTTGTGTTTTAGTGGATTTAAGGAAGAACTAATTTTTTTCCCAAAAATAAGTATTTCCCGACACCCAAAACCCGAATCTCGAATGTCGAAATGCGGGGTGCAGGAACATATTTAGAGTTGCAGTTTGTCATCCCGAAACCCGAAACCCGAAACTCGAAACCTGAAATGTTCGTATTTTAGATTTCGTGAAGTAGTTTGAATTTAGTGTGGTGTAGTGTCTCCCCGAAGCCTGAAACCCAATTTTGAGATGCGGGTTGTGGGAAAGGTTAGTTAGCAGTTTAAGATTTGTCATCCTGAAACCCAAAATTTTTGGGATGCAGGTTGCGGGAACCCTCATGCCCGTAAATTAAATAAAGTTTGAACCTGCATCCTGCAACCTGAATTTTAGGATGTAGATTACGAGAAGGTTAATAAAATTTGAATATTGCAATATGACCCTGCATCCGGTAAGATTTAATCTTGATCATCCATTTCCTTTTAATCCTACGGTTTGAATGCGACCTATGGAAAATCTATAAATAAGCATGTTTTTTTATTTCCTTTACCATTTGTGCTTTTAGAAATTACATTGATGTGTGCGTTTTAATGCGGAATTTTACTAGAGATTGTTCTCACATCTACAGTTAATTCAGGTTGGTCCTTTTTGTCAGTTTTATGGTCTTCAATTTGTTGTTCCTCTGCTTTTTATGATTTGTTTTGATTTCTCGTTTATGCATTTAAACAGAGTTATTCAATTTTCCAGAATATCACGAATTAATCACTGCAAGAATACGCATAAAGACATGCTGGCCAAAGACCTGAACTTTGACATCTTCTCAGGCACTAGTGGTAGGATTACTGAGACTTATTAGAATGAATGGCACAAAATATACTCAACCTTTGACAATGATGACCTCTCTGATATCCAAAACGATCAGTCGGCTTACCAGAAAATTAGGGATTTTGGGCTACACACCATTGCTCCCAGGCCTGCTATACTTCCTTATATTAACCCAGTCAAATGGATTGTGGAACACGAAAACCCTAAAGACCGGTCCTTTAATGATAGTGCAGGGTCACAGTTGGCTACCTTCCGCCTTGAGGTGTTTACCAAGGCGTATTCTCTTAAACCGGATATGCAACCCATGAATGCTAATTTTGCCCAAGCTTCTAGGTCCAGGTACAATTTTAACGAAATGTTGAAATCCTGGATGAATGAACCTAGCAAGTTTTCACAGAGGTCCGATAAACTATACCCGGTTTGCTGGTTTAGAGAACCTTATTCCTTGCTAGAAGCCATGTTATGTAGACTGTATGGTCTTCCCAATTTTTCTATCTTTAAAGATGAATGGACCCCGGTCGCCCATCATGTCCTGACCACTGGTGAATCTTTCCCATGGGAATCAATCCTGTCACTGGAACTTAAAATGGCTATCCAGGATTATCATAAAGCTACTTCCCGGAAGAAGCCAAATTTCTTCCTTTTGACCTTTATAACTGATGTATTCTGCACTGAGTTCCAATATCCCAATTTGGGATGGAACTGGACTTTACTGGCCCCTCTGGTACTTATTTATTATTCAGCTCTATGGGATATTAACTATACATCCATATTTTATGAAATCTGTGAACACTTCTTTGGCAACATTTATTTTTCAATATTCAAACAGGAAGCCCCTTCCTTTTAAGCAGAAGCCAGAACCTTCATTACCACAATGGGCGATTGGTATGTTGGCAAGTCATTTTCATATATTAGAATTTGGAGGAAGTCTGTGATTATTTTATTTATCTAGGAGTGAAAACTTTTTTCTGAAGTTTTGGCTAGAGCTAAAAGCAAGGATGAACAAAACCTCATTCTACAATATCAATAGGAGGTCAAAACTAGGGTTTTGGTTTACAGGACAATGGAATTGGACATAATCAAGAAAGAACACGAAACTCATGTTGTTGATCTTCAAAAGGATTATGAAGAAAATTTTAGAGAATCACAGCTGAAAAATGCTTCTATCCAGGCTAAATTGCATAAGGAGCAAATTGAAAATGTTGTTAATACACAGCGAATAGCCATGCTTGAAAAGAAATGTGAAGATGCAACTATAAGTGCAGCTTCCTCTACTTTCTCTAGGTTTTCTCGGCAAGAGTTTAAGGATTTGACCATCTAGGTAAATCAAGAGAATCATAAGTTGATAACTGAAATGTTTAATACTCTAGATGATATTTTTGAAATCCATGTTGTTTTTGGTAACTAAAATGTTTAAGTATCTAGATGATATTTTTGAAACCCATGTTGTTTTTGGTAAGATGTCTACCACTCTTGAGGAGAAAACAACCAAGAGAGAACAAGTTTCTAAGGCTTATGATGATATCTTGGATTGGAAAAGGTATATGAAGGATAGACCAGAGAGTATCACTATCCTTAGTAGTTTTCAACTGAAGAAGATTGGAACTATTTTTAGTGCTTGGCTCAATTTGAATGAGATTATTGAAGACACCATTCAGAAGGCTCAAGATATCTTTGGGAGAAGGTGGTATGCTATTGATAATATCATGGAAATGTTACACTTTCCTAACATGGACCTCATTGAAAATGCTTGTCCGAAAAAGCTGATGAACAAACAGGTTGAACGTCAGTGCGAGGATACCAAAGAGAAGATTTCGGGTCTTGATCATATAAGCATTGAAGACTTGGATCAGTTAGTAAGGAAACCTTTTTCTGTTGAAGGAAAGATCCAAATTTTTAGCTGTATTTGGCACAAGTTGTCTAAAAACGAAATTGAAAATTTTAAATGTGATTCCCAACTTGGGTTTGAAACAACAAAATATCCAGACATAGATGAATTGTTGGAGATTTGGGCTAGGTGCCGAGAATTTCTTAGTCATTAGTTTCCTATGGATCTTCCAATCCTAGTTTCCTGGGGATTTATTTATTTGTAACTATTATTTAAAGGGGGTAATTTTGAAGGTGAAAATCAGCGAAGGAGACTGGAGAAACTCTGATTAGTGCAGGTCTTGTAATTTTTTACAAACTTTCAATAATACAATGAAGTGATTCTCTTAAATCCTCTTTCATTTATTGGTCAAGTTTCCTTGATGATATTGATTTTCTTACTTCAAATTGCTTATCGAATATTGTTAATCTTTTGCAATTTATAAGTGCATTTATCTACAGTTTTGATTTATCAATGCTCATGATTTATTCATGATTAAAGTTTTAATAGATTTTATTCAATTAAAGCTTTTCAATTAACATATTAATCACATGTTAATATTGAATGTTTCTAAATCCTTAATTTACCACCAGTCAATTTTGATTGATTGTTAGTAATTTGAGTTGATAAGCAATTAAATATATTTTACATTTTTGTTAAGTTGATGAATGTACTTATCAATTTTCATATCAAATTAACCTATACATCAAACAGCATCCTTCTTAAGGTAGTTCTAGCTTAGTTTAGATTTTCTTTCTAGGAAAATCGTTTTAGACTTAAGACACTTTTATTCCTTTCATAGGAAAAGAGATCCTTCAGAAATCATAACTTATTGACTCAAAGAGTTCCAGCGGAGGCCAAATGTCCGTGGGTGTTAACCATACCAAACAAATAAAGGATAAGGTAATACTTGCGTAGGATTTCCTGAAGCCTTTGGATGGGTTTTCATCCCTTGTTGTGAGCCTTAGAACACTTTCCAGCAATGAACTTACCCAAGGATTCAACATGCCCTTAATCATAACTATCCCAACTTCCTCAACCATCTCAACCTTCGTAACCTCTCTCTTTCCTCATGTATAAATAGAGGGTAGGGGTTAAGGCTAATCAATCGTGAGTTATAGAGAAAAGTTATGCTAGTGGTTTTCCTTTAGATATCTTGTAGTAGAAAAAATCAGTGTCCTTGGTTGGCAGAGGAGCACTTGTATCATATGTTGGGTTGTAATATCACCTCACTTGTTTATCAATAAAGAGATTCATTCTTCCAATATTGTGTCTTTGCACTCTTATATATTGTGTTTTTTGAATTATCTTATTATTTCATTATAAGCATGTTATTTCATTAACCATTTATATAAATATATTAGATATTGCAGGAAATATCTTACTCTTTGCAGGTGTTGGAGATATCCTGGAAGCTGTGGAAGCAATTTGAAGAGAAGAAGAAAAGCTAGGATGGACCATCATAAATAAGGTATGCTTAATTCTTCCTATTTCTATTTCAAATTCTGAAATGGCTGATTGACTGTAAGTTAAATTAGTATGTTGGTAACCCTAGAGACCCTAGATTATAAGGGTATGTTTTCCCGAACAACAATATCCTTCCTATATATAGGAGACAAAGGTGCACAATAAAAAATAATAGACCCCAACCAACATCAATAATATGTAATACACCACAATGTAGGCGGTAATACACCACTCTATAGGGGTGAATATGCCCAATATTTAGGGATTTAAATGCCCCTCCCCTTCAGACAAGTGTTGTTCTCAACACTTGGGTATATGTGGATGCATTTGTGTGAAGGAATTGTCTTCCCATGTTGAATTTTCAACATGTAACTTCTTCCACTTGATGAGGTACTCGGTAATAGCTTGATTTCATAGTTGTTTGGTCATTTTTTGATGATTTGTTTAGTTTTTCGTATGATTTTCCCTTCTTCAAAAATCCTTTGATGATAATGTAATATTCCTGTTCTTTCATCATGTTTTTTGACATCTTCAGGATTTGGAGAACTACTTGCTGGTGCTCGATGCGATCTACCATTGCTTGAACTGTGGAATTTCCTGTCACTGCTTGAACTATATGCTCCATTTCATTCTTCCGGCCATAGGGGTATCTATAAGATATAATACAAGAAGGAAATATTCCTAGAATTAAGTGAATAGCATGGTCCATATCTCAAAGATGTGGAAGAATTATTGGAATATCTTCAAATACCTTGGAAGGATTATTAATGACCCTTAAGAAATTTGGGGAGATATGAGCCCTAGATGTTTGAACATATAGTCAGAATAATTGTGTAATGGCATCTTGTTTTACTTTCTTTAACAATTTTTTCATACCATTATATATGATCACCTTGGTCGGTTTCCCTATGATACCATCTAATACAAATTCGTTTTCTTCTCAGGAAAACTTGTTAGGATATTTAGATAGTTAGGAGTTAGTTAAGATCAACTTGTGTAATATATCCATTAGGTAAAGTGTGTTTCTTTAGTATGCATTAGTATGCATTTGTAAATATTCTAATCCGACGGTCACGATATGTTCTAGACATAAAGTGATCCGACGGTTCAACTTCTCTTAGATCATACCTACCATTGATCTATGGCTTAACACGCGATTGGTCCATGATCTCTATTTAAAGAGCATGGAGGGTCCTTGGCTAGTTGATCAATTATGAGAAGCTCATGTAACTTTCTTTCTTTTGTATAATAAATTTCTCCAAGTAGTTATTTGGCTGGGGCCGTGGAATGTTTCCCTCTCGAGGGTTTTAACCACGTGAAAAACATCGATGTATTGATCTATGATTCATTTGTGTGAAGTGGTTGCTCTAGGTGTTTGGTCTTTTGGGAGTATCCTGTGTACTCGAACATGGTATCAGAGTGTTTATGAAGAGTTGCTTTCGGTTTTTATCAAGATCCGGAATTGGTGTTGCTGAAAATTTTCAAGGGTTTCTAGTTCTGGAGTTTCTATGCATTTGTGGGCTATGGGAGCTATTCCATTGTGTCCAGAGCATAGTTTCCATTGGGAAATAGTTTTTGTTTCATCAAAAACTGTTTCCATTTGATCCACAAACACCCATTTAAGCAAATCTGAAAGTATAATGTTACAGTGATGGATTTGTTTAATTTTTTTTAAATCTCTCATATTTTATTAGTGTTATTATTAGATCTTTATTGTTTTAGTCTCTAACTGTTTCCTTCCCTAGCTGCGTATGCTCTTTGCTGTTCACCTTGTGTGATCGCAGCGAATCAGAAATAGAAAGGAAAAGTTTTTTTTCTTGTCTTCTTGCCTACATATGCTCTTTTCCGTGCACCTTGTGTGATCACGACAAATTAGAAACAACGAAAAAACTTGAAAACATAGACTTTTCGGGTAAGCTAACCAAGATCTAACCCCATTATGGGGAAAAAAGGTTTTTTTTGTGATTTGCAGAGAAAAAAGGGCAAGCACGGAGAACAAGAGAGAAGAGTAAAAAAAAAAGGTCCCCTTTTTCTTTCCATTCTTTTACATACCTTTTAAACTTAGCTCACTTGGTCCAAAGTTGCTTTATTCCTTAATAGGTCTTGAGTTCAAGTCTTATTAAGCTACTTTTTAGTGCATGCAATATCTATTTTTAAGTTACTTTATTGTAAAAGTGCATCTCACTTAAATAAAATAAAATAAAATGTGAGTCACTTAAGCCTTTTAATTTATTTCCACACTATTTAAAGTAACATTATTGTAAAAGTGAACATCACTTATTCTACAAAAGTGATTCACTTAAAAAAAACTTTATTGTAAAGTGATTGCCAAAGGTTGATCTTGGAAAAGGGGGGTTCTTTTTTTAGTTGGCCAGGTTAATATCTGCCACGTCACTAGGAGGAGAACCGATAGAGTGGAACCCTCACTTGGTTCAATGATTGAAGAGTATTAGCAACCCTATATCTAGGGTGATCGATTTCTGGGTAGATAGTATTTTGGAAGGATACATTACTGAATTTTTTGTTGACACAATAACATCATATAGTGAGGTGGAAAGAAAATTTCTCCGAGGACCTAGAAGAAGATACTTGACATCTTTAAGAATATGGATAAAGATGCTTGTATGTGAAAAAGCGATAATGAAAATGGAGTCTGACGAGTAAAGAACTATGCGTGGATATACGTCGCAAAAGAAGTGTAAGAAAAATGGAGCATAGTAAGATGAGATGTTCCTTGGTGATAACGGAATTGAAATAGAAGGTGGACGTCTAAGAAGTGGAAGAATATTTCGGTCGAAAAAAAGAAGAAGGATTGTAACTAGAAGAGGAAGTTGTAGTACAATGAGAGTAGAAATCTATGAGTTAACTTCACACTTTGACGGAGGTTATTGTGAAGAGGAAGAGGAATACCGACCTATATCTGAAAGAGAAAAGAAGAAGAAGCCCTAGATATGGAGTACGAGTACGACACACCCACGACTCCACATAGATCTCCGGAGGTAAGATTCAGAAACTCATCTCCTAGTGGGTTTGTCAATACAAGTAATAATAATTGTGGGAATAATAGACAAGGGAGTCCCGCTAGCCAAAATTTTTACCCAACAGTACCAAGAACCAAAATAATGGTTGAGAATGATATAAAGTTTCCAATATTCAATGGAAATGGATCAGAACACCCTGAGTAACATTGGTTTCTATGTGAATTCGTGTGGACTGTGAAACAAGTCCAAGATGAAGCCATAAATAAGGATCAAATGATCACAACCCTTATGGTTCATGCATTGGATTGGTACACGAAGCTATCAGTACTTTCGATAGGATTTGAACAAAAAACACTAGACAAAATATGAGTAGCATTAATGGATAAATTCAGAAATCCCAAATCTGAATCACAATGTTTTATAAAGATTAAAGAGATTAATAAATTTCCTTTGGAGTCTGTGTGGGACTTCAACCAGAGATTTAAGAAACTGATGGCCAAAGTGAGTTTTGATATGTTAGATGTTCAAAACAAGGATCATTGCGACATTGTTACCGCACATTTGAATTCCCTTGATGCAACAAAAGATTATGTCACATACTAAATCTCTGGAGTTGGCGATGAAGTTGGAATCCTAATCTGTAGGCCCAAACTGGTGGAGTGATGATGCAAATCCAGTCACAACTAGACAACCTTATGCTGCAACTTTAGTACATTAAAAAAGGAAAAGAGATATAGGAAGAACTATGGTGCACCAGATGCAGAACAGAGGGACACCATAAGGATAAATGTCCGACACTAATGAATTATATCACATCAGGAGTGCCATACTCGATAAATACACAAGGGATGCCTTGGTGTAGAATATTCCATACTAGATGCCATTGGTCAAAAGAGTGTTTGTAATTACAAAATATTGTAAGTACGACGGCTAGTTTATATTGTAAATTTTCCAAATCAATAGGCCATGATGAGAAGGACTACAAAGCATACCAACTGCTGTAAGAGAAAACAGTGGATACCTATTTAAATAATAACGCAAAGCATATGCAAGATGAGTGGGATTAAGATAAATACCCACAAAGTTAGTATCCCCATTCCCAGTATCCTAAGAATTAGTACCTACAACAACAATACCCTCAACCCATGGGGGGTGGAATTTTTAGAGGTCGAGGACAAGGAGGAGGATTTGGTACTGGAAAAGGACAAATTATTTGTTATAATTGCAGGAAACCATGACATTTTTCCAAGGAATGTGTGATTCCTATGAAGACATGTTCGTATTGCAAATGTTTTGATCATACCATCAAAAAAATTGTGTAGATGATTGTGAAGTGGTAGGATAGAAATGCGGGAAATACAAATCCTCTGCATAATCTCAACCCGAACCCCAATTAGAATATCCAGAAGATCTCTGTTGGGTCGAGGGAACCACATATAGTTTTCATAAAAAGAGGAGGTGTTGCGAATGGAGAAAACCAAGAAGCACATCATGGACAACCGTAGGTGCGACCGGCAACACAAAAGAAAGTGTCATGTGTGATTCCATTGCAATTTCGTTGGATTCCTAAAGACTTGAGTTCTATTGTTGTAATTCCAGTAGGTTTGCATAATTGATTGATCTTGAGAATTTTGTGCTTGTGTTTTTTCCTTTTTTGTGATTGAATCTTGTAGTGTGTGTTAGCAGTTCTCTCATTACTTGTTTCTTAGGTCAGCTTAGAATATTTTGAGGACATTCATCCCATATTTACTAAATTGTTGCAAACATGAGTGAGTATCCTAAACCCCAAGGATATACGAAGGGAGAACATTCATTCCTAAAGTGCATAAATGAAACTAATATAGGGTTGTCCATTAACACAAATAATAGGGTTCAAGTAATTATTTTGTTTCTTTTTGTGAGTTTCAGCCTTTGCGGATTCCTAACAATCCTTGACCGTCACCATATAATCATAATTTCTTTCCTAAGTTCAACTCCATTACCTCATGGTAGGCACTATATTTCTCCAAATCCCTACATAAAGTTATTTTCCATTTAAATTTTGTTTCCTAACATAAAAGAAATAGGAAAATAATCCTACAAACAAGGAACTGGTTCATTTGTGAGGTTGGTGGAGTGTTATGCCATACATTAGGGTGGTTCCATTCTTGTTGTTTGAGGCCTTTCCAGGTTGCTAATCCAGTGAAGCGACTGGGCCTAGTGCTTGAGGTGGGGAGTTAAATGAGTTGTGGCATAAGTGCTTGGTATCTTGCACTACATAGCCCTTCCTCTCTTGAAGGATATGTAGTAGGCACTTCTAGTCTTCAATATTAAGAAGACTAGAGAGTGCAAGGAATGTTCACTATAAAGACATTCCAAAACTACATTTCCATCAAATGAGAAGAATTCAAGAGAGATTTTTGACTTGATCCTTAAATCCTTAATTAGCTCAATTAATGAGCCTTAATTAACTCAATTAATTTGCGTCTGCTTTATTTACTATCATAATGTTAAATTATGAATAACTTTATAAACATGTCTATGACTAAATTTATTTTTGTCAATAATGTTGTTAAATTGTTGTAATAAATGCACTTATTAATGTGATTTTTTGGTTCTAACTTCTATGATAAGGGCAAAGTATTTATTGAAGATATTTTTGTATTTTAAAATTTTTACTACTAGTGGAAGATTCCATTGCATGTGAGTAGGTTTTGACTCGATAAATGCATTATTAATATTTTTAGAAATCAAGAAAGATTGTTTTGTTCTAATCTCAAATCTTAGTTTTGTTTTGTTTTTCGTTTATTGGCTTTGCTTTTAGTTGCTTAGTCATTGTTCATTCTTACAGATGGTTGTCTTACTATATTGGAAGAATAATTGAATTCTTTGAGGTTGTTGTTGGAATTTTTTGGTTTACAACTCAATTTTTTTATCGTCTCGGGGACACAGTAATGGTTGTCAAAATTTAGTTACCTTACAATTACTAGAAATTTTAGGCAAGATTCTAGTTATGAGTAATACAAGATTCACAGTGTTTTTTATTCTAAGATATGTTGGGCAATTTTTTCTTTCTATGACCATACAATTTTTTTTCTTTCTAAAGGGATTGTTAGCCTCAATTTATCCCTAAGAAAAACAAGCTCTTCAATCCCCTCAAATTGAAACATTTCCTAGGGTTACCAATGATAATGAAGATGGACGAGTTCAATTATTTTGAAAAAAATTGTACTATAGTAAGGTTCCACATACCTTATTATGTATAGAATTTAGAAAATTAAATAATACCAATATAACTCATATTTGTAGTTTCAAACAAATTGATGCAACATGGCATTCTTGTCAATTCATTGTGCCCTTTCACAAAGATGTTAATATTTTTAACCTGAAACATACTTTGTTTAAAAGTATTCTGTTTAGCTTGAAACATACTTCATATTAGTTAGTTAGAAGCATTTTAATATTGACCATTTTAATATGTAGCTTTGCTACTCATTAGTTTTGATAAGTTGCAAAGATATATTGGTTTTATAGTCACAAACCCAATGATTAGGAACATGTATCTTTGCCACTCATTAATTTTGTTTTATAATTTTTTTTGCTTTAGCATTCTTTTCTCTATAGCATGAGAGAAATTAAACCATTTGAATGGATATATATAGAAACAATTATAATCCTAGAGGGCTTGTTAGTGTAAAATAATGGGAGAACCTAAATGTATACCTAAATGGCTAGCTAGTAAGAAGTAATGTGAGATTAAAGCACTAAAAGCTAGCATTGAAATTGGATTGGCACATAAATTAAACCGTTTGTAATGATATGAACATAGAATTAATTACAGGACCAACACATCTTTGCTTCTGGGTGTGTGGGGTTTTGTGAAATTCTTTTATAATTTTCAGACTTCTTTCTTTACAGTCCATATATTTTGTTTATATACACCAAGAGTGATTGGTAGACTATTTTTTACCAATTTTGGTTCCATATATGTATAGTTGTGTGGAAAATGTTCAATTTCATTGGTTGTACATAACTCTTCTCTTTACATTAGCTTTCTCTATTATATGTTCTCTACTTCTCCTTTTTTATCTTCCCCTCTAATCTTTCCATCATATTTAAATGATTTCTTTAGTATCCACTTCAAACTAGTAGCTTTCTAAGTTGAGTTCATAGTTCTGTGGGAGGAATTTTTGTTTTCTTCTTGCCACTGCATATTCTATTTTTTATTTATTATTTTCTCCCAATGCTTGGGAGAATGGTGATGAAGTTGTTCTGTACACTTGTCGATTTTTAGACATTGATTTTGAGATGGCTTTAGGGCTTGCCAGAAAAAAAAACTGGGCAACTATCGAAAAGAACTGTGTGTGGTTTGATATAGTTCAACCTTTATTTTTTTAATTTATAAATAACAAGAAACATATGAAAATGAATTTTCACACATTTTTTAGTTCATTGATGTAAATAAACTTCAAATTTCAAGCATAGGCTATATATCCTACAAAACAACAATGTAATTAATGAAAACCTAACATTAATCATACACAAGCATTAAATCCCACAAAAACAACAATTTAATTCATTTCATTGTGCACAAGCATTAAATCCCACAAAAACAACAATGTAATTCATTTTACTGTGCGCTCGCTGTAGGTGTACCTGTGTATGTGCCCCTTCCGTCCAACCATCTCCTCTTGCATCAGTTGGCTGTCCATCAAATCTAATCAATCCAGCAAGTCATTGTTTCATATATCTCCCAGCCTCGGTTGATTCAACCAGCCCGCATCAGTAGTTGCGTTCGTCTAGAAGGCAAGCCCTCAGTTTTGGACCAACTCGACTTTCTTATCCCAGCAAGTAGGGTCCTGCTAAACCTAAAAGCAATCGAGTGCAACTGACATTTAACAATATAATTCATTAAAACCTAACATTAATAAGATAGAAATATAAATTCCACAAAACAACAATGTAATTCATGAAAACTTAACATTAATCATACACAAGCATTAAATCCCACAAAAACAACAATCTAATTCATAAAAACCTAACATTAATAAGATATAAAGGTTTGTACTTTACGTATTTTCAAAAATAAATTGACTTGAGAACTTAATAAAGTGTTTTTATCCCCTTGCATATTTTTGGTAATAGTTTTATCACTTGAAAATAGATGGGTTGAATGGACAGGTCCTTCCAATGTCACCTTACATAATCTCCCTTGCTTTGTGAGGGGTGACTTCCTATGGATTTCAAGTGGAGATATTCAAGTAAATACTATAGAAACACTTAATATATACAAACTTTAATTTCTATTATATTTATTTAATATAAGATTTATGCTAAGGAATCAGTTTGAACAAGAAGTATAAATCAGATCCACACTTTAATTTGTTAAGGTCACTTAAATCTGGTGCACATCTGTGTGAATCCATTTCGGATCTAAATTAAAATCTTGTATAAATCTGCAAGTGGAACAATAAACAATGAGCCAAATAAATGGTTCTTTTTACTTCTTTGAACAATGCATTGAATCCAATGGCCATGGAGTTTAATAAAGCAGAAAACTGATTTGCAGGCTAATTAACTCAAAATTTTGCACAATAATTAACGAAACTCACGAGTAAACAAGAAATGGTTTCCAAAAGAATATTAAATTTATTATAGAGTTGTGTATACAATGTATGACGATGTGGTCCTCTTGGCATCCACACTTGAATTTCTATAGCGATAGTTGGATTTTTTTGTGTTGTTTTGCAACCATTAGGAGTTGACAGTCAAGCTTGGGAAATCCAAGATGATGATCTTCAATTGCTTGAAGCAATTCGTTTTATATTTCCATTTTTACTTCAAGGGGAGGAGGTTGAGGTGATGACATCATATTGATACACATATTTGGGAGTTTAGTTTTTAGGTTCTGGTTTTAGGTTGAGGGAATATATTCAATCATGAGAGAATAAGGGGTTTGGTTCCCTCATTTTTATAGATAGGTAGTGTTTCTAGCATGATTTTCAGGACATCTCTTGCAAATTGAAACTCATGGACTTTGTTACCACTCCAATTAACATCTAAGTGGAGAATTTCCTAATCCATGAATGCTACCTTGGTTTTAAATATAGAATATGTACCACTTTCATCTTAGTGCATTTTAAGTTCTCTCAATTTTTATCATCCCTCCCAAGGTCAAGAGAGGTATCTCTAAGTGTTGATTAATTTGACTATCTTTAATTAATAAGAGCGTAGATTGTCTATTTGAAATATGATTAATATTTGTTATAAATTAACATCACAAAGTGATTCTCAAATAGTTTAAAAAGTAAATAAAATTGAGGACATGCACTTAAATTATGCAATAAACGTGAAACTTTTCCTAGATAGATTCAGTTTTAAAGGACACAAATATTTCACTAAATAAATTGCATGAAAGACAGAACATTAAATCCATTTCAATCCATTTCAAATCTGAATTTTAAATGAGAATACAAATGAAATTCCATATTTTTAGATGACTAATCAAAACCACTTCTAAAACCTATATGTTGCTGCAAATCTAATCAGATGTGCAGAATTTTAAAAACACAACTTTTCTAAATTCCAATAATGAATTACTCAAGTAAGAGATTATCATTCATTAAGATACTACTTGGGCCTAACCTAATTATGTTTTCAATATGAAAAACACAATTAGTAAATTCCAGAAAATTAAATTAGTTAAATCAAGCCTAGGAGTAAGATGAATGTTGTTATGAAACTGTAGACTATGAAATTTGAAATCTAAAGTATTATTTGGCAGAGTTTTGATTTGTATATTTTAACAAAACTTAATGTGAAGAATTTTTAAATTTTAATGGGTGGTTGATGAGAGAACATAGTTCCTATTAACATTTGGGGCACATGTAGTCATTAACAAACCCTAGGGTTGTTTTCTTGAGTTACTGATGGTAGGTAAGAGCTAGCTTGCCTAAATCAAGCCAAAAATTAGATTAAATTGCTGATTAAAACCTTCTTCCGCAACTTCAATTCTACAAACAACTTTCTGTAAGCTTGATTCCACAACCTTAGTTCAACAATTGAGTTTCCACAACAACGTTTTCATAACTCATATTTTTGCAAATCAGTTTCCGTAGATTATCTTTTTGCAATTGCGAATTGCAGATTGTGGGATGTTTTTTTCCAAATTCCAAAAACGGCTTCCACAATTATGCAGTCACAACGCTCCTTCCACAATTGCGGATTGCGTATGTATCTTCCCACTTTTCCCCAAAATGGGCTTCTACAAGTCTCTTTCTGCAATTCCCAAGAGCCATCGATTTCTTGCGGAATCTATCTCTATCGTATGATCTATCGAAGTTACGAGTTTTGTAAGTTAGACAATTATAGAGGAATTGATCAGTGAAAGGATCAATTCAATCTTGTTGCATTCGTATGAACACATCTCCATCTTACTGGCCACTCTAAAGAATTCTATCAATAATAAGGATTCATACACGCAAAGAGTTAAACACACTTCTGGTTATTGAAAATAAGACATCATATAATTTCATATGTGCAGAGTATTGAAACTCTGTTCTTCATTCAATCAACTATTCCTGCATACATTCATTCACACACGCACTCATTCATTCATTCATGATTCTTACGTTCCACACTTAATATAGAACTCTGTCAAACTTGTCAGATCCGAAGAGGAAGGATCTGAAATTCATAAGAAAGTAAATCTATAACCAACCTATCCTTAAGAAACCTCTTGCAATATTCAAGAACATCAGTGGAAAATTACATTCAAACTAATCCTATCTATAAAACCAATTTCCAGTAATTAACAGCTAAACCTATCTTCTAGAAAAGATTAAATGGAAGCAAAAAATAACATTGATTGCTTATTAAAAAAATAGAGGACTTTGACTTGATTCTCCTGCATCATAATTTGAGGGAAGAAAATAATTCTTCAATAGGTATTCAGGGTTCACATTGTACTTGGAAATCTCTAGTTCAGTCATCCATGCTGCATCTTCAGATAGATGATCTTCCCACTTTGTAACAGGTTTTTTTCCCCTATTACGTGCAAAAGAACCAACCTTATGTCAATGGGATAGTAAGGGAGAGTTCATGAAAAAATATACAACAATAAACAAGATTAGTAACACAAAGCAAATAAACATATACAACTAAACTAAATAAAAAGAAAATACATGAAAATAATATCTTCTTTCTTGTAAAAATGGGCCATCGTGGCCATCTCAGGAATGGTCCGCCTCTCCACAGGCTGGTTCTCCCGGTGGGTACGAAGAATTTCTCGATGTACTAAGTGGGAATGGTAGGGCAACGAGATGATGTAAAAATGAGGTGTGAATACTTGAGAGAAAAAGGTGTCTCACTGCACTCACGAGATAAAATAATGGGAAAAAGGTGTAAGAGTCTTTTTGGAGAGACCTTCACACTGTTTTTTATAATATGTTTCTAGGTTTTTTTGACCTTTTCTCTCTTTTAGGGGTTTGGAACCCTATTTAGGGTTTTTGCACCATTTTTAAGGTTTTTGGCCCTTTTTGGGTTTTTGTATTTTTTTGGGTTTTTTGGCCCTTTTTTTTGGAGAGAATGAGGGTAAACCATAGTAAATAATAATGTTTTAGAATGGAAATACAATTGTGAAGGTCAAAAGTAAGGGAAATATGGTAGAAATATGATGTATGTATGTGGTTTAGACCATGCAGAGCTAGGTGAGCAATGTTTTGTGTTAACAGATAGCCCCCTGATGTGTGAGGGCAGGAGCTCATCGTATGGTTGATAGACATCATAGGATCATTGGAATAATGGAGAGACTAGAGAGACCTGCATAGAAGTGGAGCTTCCTCGTTCGAACCAAGGTGGATTTTGGTTTTTTATTAATGGTTCCCAACAATGTGTGAGATATATATAATGTGTGACATGTATATGGACGAGGTGAGCATACCCATGCTCACAATAATGTCAAAAGAATAAATAATGGGATTAAGGCTCAAAAAATATGGGAGCTGATCAATACATATAAAACTGATGTTACATAATGGTGGCCTCGAGAGGAGGCTGAATACAATCCTGATATGAAGAACTGATACATAGGAACAATGGAATTCTCATGGAATGCAATATAATCACAACTGATGCTATGCTGAATCCGGAGGTGTACATATATATGGAATCAATGACTGAGAGTTAGAATCTCTATGGTACAATATTCCGCATCAAGTACTGGAGATACATGGAAGCACTATAATGGGGGATTTCAAACACTGTCTCCAACGCAAACCGTAAATCACAAGGGACATGAAATTGTGTGGGTCCCATAGTAGACTCACCAATGTGCTAGAGTTAGGTGAGAACCAGGGTGTTCAACCAAATAATAAATGAACCCATACCTTGTACGAATCTCAATTGTGTGATGAAGTAGCTGAAGTCGAGCATGTGAGACACAACCACCCCGATATGCACTAATGAATCCTCTCAAGTGGTTCAAGGAAATTATCAATAAGGTGACTAAAACTAAGATACAGGGACCTCTGGGTCTATCCTATGGAATAGATGTGTTGACGTCGATAGAGGGAGACCTGCAACTAATGAAGGCAATAATGTTTCCTTGATAAGAAGCACGAGGGGGATAACCAAAGATGTGTGACAATCTGGGGACAGACACACTGAACGGGGGAATAGAGGCATGGGAGTATGGGGGACTCAAACTTCCTTTGTTCAAGGTATGACGACGAGGTTGGCCTAGCGACAAATGAAACTGACTAAAGGGAAAGGGATCATAGCTATAATACAAAGAATGTAAATGCAAATGGGAAATACCAAGGGAGGTAACTGGACTAGTGATATCCATGGGATCCAAGGAATATTCATTACAGAATACTCTAAACAAAGGTAGCCCAATGGGGGGAAGCTTCCATACTGTAATATCATATGTAGTGGCACCTAAAGACACCGTTATGACACGATCTCATGGATTTTTAGCGAGCCCAAGAAATTAAATGCTCGATGGTGTTTTAATTTTTAGAGAGTCTGAAAACAGGAAGAAGAATATAGTGGGGTCTTTTTTTCGTTGATATTCTCCTAAGCCCGAAAAAGGATAAAAGTGTACAGAGTAGAGATATCCCAACCTTTGGGGGAAGGAATACTTATTTACTATTGGTAGTCCAATCAGGTCAGAAAAGGGTAAACCTATACTGAATGGATGGTCATTCAAATAATTTTACGAGCATGACCAAAACCAAGCTTGATCGATAGTGTTTTCTTGATGAGAAGGCTGGAAAAGAGCTTAAAGACAACCTATAATGGGATTTTTTGTAAAGTACGGTCCCAATGTCCAAGAAAGCATAAATAAAGGGAAGCATTCCTGACTTTAAGTGTGCCAAGGTGATCCTTTTCTTATGATAGTCTATGTAGTCTATAAAAGGAGATGAACAAGGCTACATAGGAACCCTTTCAAATACTTTAATGAGTGTGAAAGGAAGCAAGCGTGCTCAAAAATATTTTCATTCTTTTAGGAGTCAGAAAAGAGCTTAATCAAAACTCCATAATGGTCAATCAAGCGAGGGGGAAGTGTTTGATATATGGAAATAGGTTATGTTGTGAACATGGTTAATGGGCGTAAATGAAGAACGCTGGTGGGGCCTCTTGCGAGACGATGGATGGTGGGAAAAAATGGCCAACTATGTAGTATGGATGGAGTGAGTGGCTCATGAACATGCTAATACATTCAAGGGGAGATTCACGTGATGGCACACAAATAGAGGTGGATTTCAGGAAATGTATCAAAAAATTTTAGTGAGAGCATGAGATAAGGGTCTCATCAAAATATAGAGGATGAAAAACCGAACCCGGTGGTGCAAATGGCATCTCAAACGGAAGCCAGATGACTCCGTGGTGCACTAAAGAAAACAATACCCAATGGATGCATATAAACATGGGGGAACCACATGACATGTGTCATCGTTATTGTTCAGTGTTGAGTTGGAGTGGACAACCCTAGAGCTCATTTGCTGATTTCTTTCATTCTGACCAATGATTTTTAGATTCATGACTTGCAGGTAAGAGCTCTCATCAAAATCATCTTTTTCACTGGTTTACTTTTGTTCTTTGCTCATCATGTGGCTTCTCCCAAGTGGAAAGGGATCGCGGGGCTGGGTCGTGATTTTTGAGAGAAAAGTCATGACCTTGGTTGCTGTTAAAGAGTTGACAAGCGTGACTTAGGCACACCTATTGAATAGACAGGTGCGACCCAGGTCGCACCTGATCAGCCAAAAGGAACGAATCAGTCACACATGTTCAAGGTTTTAGCGTGACTTGGGTTAGACAAAAGGGATGAACAGGAGAGACTCAGACCGAAATGAGGTTTTTAAGACTGATCTTGACAGGGATCGTGTGTATGTGTAGGATTCCACGGGTGGTATGGCGAAAGCGGGATATTGGTACCTTGTGAGGGTAGGCACTAGGGGATGGAGTGGTGGTGGACACACTCACCTGGAACGGGCTACTGAAGTAATTCCAGGTTTCACTCATGCATATCATGATATTACTATTGGAGACACTGATGAGCTTTCAAGACCCTAATGTGGAGTGCTTTATCATTGAGGGGGATCAGATCGATATCACGTTGTCTGATATTTATTTTATGACTGGGATCCCGATGCTAGGTGTGATCGGTGACACTACACCAAAGCTCACCCACATGGAGTCACTGGATGAACTTTGCGAGAGGCATTGTTATGCCTCTGCTACAGTGCACTCATCATACATATTGGTGTGTGACATTGAGAGCCTTGTAACTCGGGATATGGCAACGATGGTGTTGTGGATCTTGGGGTCATCTAGACTGCACAAGATCTCAGGGAGAAAACTCCATATTGTGGAGCATGTGTTGGGGGGCACCTACTATGGGTGGGTTTAGATGTATTTGACAGTGGTTCGGTGTTTGTTGAACCATGCACAGACAGTAGGAGGAGATTTTTGTTTCCCCTCATTTTTGTGCTCATTCTTCTTTGAATGAATACCAACCTTACAACTGCACTTGGCAGTGCAGGAGGGAGGGCCTCACATGAGGAGGTGGAGAGAAATGATGATTTGGGAGGGAGGAAACCTAGTGGGCCGATTCTTTACTCAACAAATTTTGGTGTAGTGGAGGCAGATACTAGTCCTTTTATAAGACTACCTGTATGCATGGATCGACTACCAGGGAGATCCTGAGATGCCTCGACCTCTAGGATAGGCCTAGGGACCTAATGGTATGTATACATGATATTTTATGTGGTTACATTCATATATAGTTTACTAGATCAGTGGTAGCCAATTTATGTTTATGGTAGATACAGATGACATGCTGTGTGTATGTGCAGACATTGGACCATGCCCTCGAATAGGATATTAATGATGGAGGGGTAGAGTGAAGGGGTTAGAACCACCTTCTCATGGGAATGAGATGCATCGGAGTACCTTGAAATCACTTCGTCACGATAAAGAGTGTTTTTTAGAAGGGGTCATTGATGATGGTTGGAGGTACCTTGATGACGACCTAATCTCCTCCTGATACCATGCTCCTCCAGAGTGGATCCCCTTGATGAAGAGGATTGCAGTCACTATCGAGTATGTCCGAGCAGAAACATAGGGTGATGCACTAATGGAGGAGGAGGAGGACCCCAGTGAGGAGGACATAGAGGAGGATACATATTTCGAGTACCAGGAGGAGGACTCTAATTCTGACTAGCATCTAGTGGTGTTGCCCCTAGTGAAGTGGTGCACTAGGAGTTTTGTATGATATGTATGCTCAGCTAAGAAATATTATGGAGCTTCTCATTTTGTACTATACACTATAACATGATATATATATTTATGCATGTGGATGCACCTTTTTATGGTTTTTAGGATGAGTCTTTTTATGATGATGATCTCTATATAATGTATATGACATATGTATGCATGACTATATGATGATGCATGATGCAGTTTTATTTCCTATAGGTGGTGATTGATGTGCCACTCAAGAACATCATTAGCCACTTGGTCCGCTACACTATTGAGATTTCTGGGAACATGCATGAATGTGATGGATTCAAAATGTCTAACCAAATGTTGAGTGCACAGGAACTTTCTAAAGAGACAAGGATCGCGTACTCGATAGCAGTTATTGTTGTAATTACTCAGATTGCAAGGTTACCAACAATACAAATAAATAATCATATAATCATAATAGAGACAAGAGACATGAGTAGTGGGTAGAATAAAAACTTCTATTACACAATAACACATGTGGGTTCGCACATACATCAAACCGAACCAAGTTCTTATCTAGCTCAACAACCTATATATATGATTAAAAAACAATTACAAATAACTACTTGTCGGTTCAATCAACTGACATGACCTATGAGGCCGACCTAATCTCTAATTAGACGGCTAACTAGTCCAGTCGGCTACCTGACTAGCTCATTCAACATCTTTCCTAGGGAAAAAATCTTTCTTTGTCCCCAAGAAATAGGGGAGGTAACAAAAATAGGCAGTTTCAAGTAGTTTTTATAATTAATTTTTTCATGGACTATGTTGTAGAATACATGGTCATTTCTAGATGCATATCTCTACAATGGATTCAGCTGTGACTGCTATTTGGTGCTGGAACTCTTCCCATTTGTGGAGTGCTATCTAGATATCTATGGTTAGTGTGGTCAGGCTCGACAGGTTCAACCTCTTTTGTTGTATCATCAGGTCCACAATATTTTTCATGTCGGGTCCTAACATCTGTTCTCTCTCATCTACGGTATCGAGTAGCCTCTTCATGTGTGGAAAAATATTTTCAAGTGTGTCAAGACTAGGGATTTCCTGATTTATCCACTGATGTGCTTGTTTTTCTAATTTTTCTAGCTTTGTTGATTCCAATACTATCTGATCTTGTACTATAATTTTGATTGCTTTTGGGAGTCCCTGTTGATTCTGTAGTGTTTTGATGTGCTCGTGAGTCTCTCAAAATTGTTGGAATACTTGGCCATAATAAGTATACCATTTTCTTAAGACTTCCTTTGTAGTAGTAGACTCCTCAAAATGTTCTTTTAATACCTTGTGTGCTTCTGAAAATGTCGTGTACTACTGCCTTAGTAGAACAAAAGTCTCTTATGATTGTCCATCCTTCTTTGTTTGTAATTGTGTATGAAGGTTAAAGATGACACTTTAAAACAACTGGTAATCTCTCTCTAATGGTTTGTCGGTGTCAGTTTCTTCTACCCCTGGTAAGACTATTTGTGTCAAATTCCTGCATCTTGTCAAAAATTCTATTTGCTCTTATTTGAGTTTCTCAATTTGTTATTGTTTTCTTTTTTTTCTTATCCTTGCTTCCTTATTGAGGGATTCCAACAGTTGATCCAATTATCCATCCTTGAGTTTTGGTGTCTTGAATGCAGTAGTCAGTCCTAGCTGATGTAGGTGGATAACTGTCGATACCTGTTTTAGTGTTGATTGTCTCTGCTATTGTTCTTTCTTTTCTCTTTTTCTCTTTTCTCTTTTCTTATGCCAAGAATGTTGTGCAACCTATACTCCTACTAGCAATGGTGCTGGTTGCTATTGTTCTAACTGCTGCTCTTACATCGGTTGATCTTATGTCAGTTGATCTTCTGTCGGCCACTCTTCTACTACGTTGGGGTTTACCGACCATATCTCAAAGATGGGGTCTATGGTTGGTTGTGTACTTGTCGGTGGTGTAGATGGGTAGAACTGAGTTTGGAGGTGGAGCCAAGGTTGATGGTGGCGTAGGTGATGGTGGGTGTTTTGAAGATGATGGGGGATTCAGAAGGCTACCTGTCAGTATAATATTTTTGACTTCAGGTTGTAAGTCGACAATGACATCAGTTTCGATAGAATTGAGGAGGTTGACTATTTCTTAATCTATTTCCAATGTTTGATCATTTGCATCAAGATAAATCGCTCCTTTGTCCACTTCATTAATCGGAAGGGGAGGATTTTAAGTAGATGGTATAAATGATGAAATTTGCGCTGCAACTAGTTGGGACGATTTGTCAGCATTTCTTAAGAATGAAGATTTAATAACTCCCACAACTTTGGTTATGGGGCAATGTTTTGCAGTTGGTCGAGTTGTTGGGTGAGAAGTCGGTGTGAAGAGATTGAATCGGTGAGTGGTTATGTGGTATTTATTTGGTGAGCATTGTAGAAAAGGTTGGGAATATTGTTGATAAATTGCTGCAAGTCAGCATCTTTATCGAATTTATCTTTCAGTGTTTCAGATAATGTGTCTTTATAAGGGTTTGATGAGGCAACAGGGGTCAGGTTTGGTATTTAGTCTTGAACTATTCTAGTTGGGGATGGACGCGGGGGAGTGGAGGTCTAATCAACAGAGTTGAATTTAGGGGGAGTGGAGACTCTTATTTTTTTGGATTTTTCTTGCTTTGCTTATTCTTCTAAGAAGCGTTTGAATTTATTTTCGACATATATTTTTTATTGGCAGCATTCTCCAAGATCTCAGCAACTATGGAAAGTAGCTCTTCCTCATCATCTAACTCCTCTTGAAGAATGAGTCTGCGCTTCCCTTTCCCTTTTGCCGGACTATAATTATTCTTCCCTGATTTGGATATTTCCTAAGATAGTTGTTGGAGATTCTGCTTTGACATAGCATACTTAGGTTTGTCGGACTGTGTTTCTTCATCCAACTGTTCACCCTCCTCCTCCTACTGTTGGGTCGGTATAATGGCTTGCTATGTCTATGGTATAGTTACTTTTTGAAAAGTATTTGTCTCTTCTGCTGGGGTGTATTCCAAAGTGAAAGTGCTGATATGAAGGTGTAATTCATAATCTACCTCTTTATCTTGGTCAGTTAGCGGCTCCACAATTGGTTGATTGCTCTTCTTTACAAACATTGGTATGCATAGTTTAGTGTTGGATTGTTAGGCTAACTCTGTGAATATCTCCTCGACTTTTGGATAATAATCAAGGTGTTTATATTTTGCTACAGCTCCTTCCATGTACTAGACTATAGTATGGTCGAGTTCCAGTTGGATGTGTGTTGTCGATGGTAGACTTCTTCAGATGTTTTGGGGAACCCTCCATCTAGCTGTTTGGACCTTTAAATTTTGAAACCAGTTGTCTAACAACACTTTGGCTGCTTCGACTTCCTATGAATTACCAACCATTGAGAATGGCTTGAAGCGCCACATATGGAATCTTGTCGATTCTAGGAACTGTGGGTCTGCGATAGGACACAAGTGGTACATAGCAATCCATATGATCAGTGATGGGAACTTGATCATTGCACCTGCCTCTTGAAATTTTACGCATATGTTTTTTATCATGTCAGCTAAGTATTGAGCCCAACGGCAGGTTTTCCCTGAGTTCGCTATACATTCGACAATTTCCAACATGTCAAGCCTTAGATCGTACCCTCGTCCTATAACAATTAGTCCTATAGATATAATTTTCATGACCATATTGGGTTTTGTGGCCTTGATTTGACCTATTATCAGCCCCTTAGAGTTCTTTCCAGTTGGTGTACCTGTTATTTTTTCAACCAACCCAGGCTTTGAACCGACTGGGACAAGTTCACCTTTGTTAGATAGCCCTATAAGCTTGTAAATAACCTTGCCAGATATCTCAACAGGTTTATCAAAATAAAACTTCCCATTGTGATATCGGCTAATGATGATTTTTTCTATTATCTCTTTCATACCTCCGAAGTTTGCCATGAGATGTGGTTTGATATAGCTCATGATGGTATTGGTGTTTACTTTTTTCCCTTGTTCTGTCATTTTCCTGTCTATATATGCCCATTTAATAATTTCTTTCCACATTCATGACCATGAATTTTCCAGTACTTTTTCCTTGCTGATGTTCTCCAATATTTTTATTGGTAGGGTCGCTGCAGATTGTATCTCCTTTGCTTTGGTGGTTACAGATATCGTCTTCTTTGGTGCCCTTTTTTTGGTTGCAGGTTCGAGTATTTGAACAGGTATTTTTCTCTCAGGAATATAATAACTCTGTCTCTCTAGTTCTTTGTAAAATGATGTGAAGTCTTTGTCTAGTTGGTATTTATAGGTGGAGCAGGCGATGATCTTGTCGATGGAGGTATTAATGGAGGATATGATGGCGAAGGACGCTCTATTGATAGCTCTTTTAATGCACTCTGGTTTCGACACTCTCTCTGTCTATACTCATGATGGCTTGATTGGATCATTTGATCCTCTTTTCGATGATGGAAATTCCAGTAGGATGGTCGGTAGTCGGTATGTTGATAATTTCGGTTGTTATTTTTGTCAAATTGTATTCTGCTACTTCTTCACGGTTTCCTTTCATTTTGATCTCGCTAGGTTTGATTCTTTTTGTTGTTTTTAGGTTTTTATAGGTTTTTTTTAACAGTTATGGAACTGTTATTATTATTATTTTTATTTTTAGAGTTTTCTTTAGTTTTCATACCACTTTAGTCGGGCATCGTTAACAAGTTTCCGAAATACCTTGCCTTGAAATGTTCTCAATTGGACTGATCTGTTGGCATTGATTTCTTCAAAAATATAGGGTCCCATCCACTCTATATGCGGTTTCTTTGGTTTTATTTTTACCTAATTGTTATACAGCAATGCAAGGTCTCCAATCGACAAGTTCTTGTTTTTGATATTTCGTTCATGCCATGGAATCTGTTGTTGTTTTTGGATTTCCTGGAGTTGTATAGCGATTAGTCGGTGTTCCTCTAGTTTAGATAGTTGCATTAGTTGGTCCTTCTTAGCTTCTTTGACATTAATATGTATTATGTTGGCTATTATTGGTGTCTCTTGTTGAAAATGTACGAGGAGGACTACTTCTTGTCCATAGACAAGTTTAAATGGTGTTTGGTCTGTGGATCTTTTATATGTTGTTTTGTACACCCATATGACAGCTGTAATTTTCTCATCCCAATCATCCTTATATGTATTGCAAATTTTTGTTAAACCTCTTTTTAGGGTTTTATTAAATGCTTCAATTGCCGCATTAAAATGAGGATGATAAGTTGTGCTTCTTCTATGGTCTATTTTGAATTGCTCCGTTAAGGTTGTAATGGTTTTGTTGATAAAATGTGTTCCTTGGTCACTAATTAGATTCAATGGACAACCAAATCTAGTAATTATGTTTTCATATATGAATTTAGCATCTACTTCACAAGAATAGGTTTCAACAGGATATACCTCTTCCCATTTAGTAATGTATTCGACTATTGTTATGATGTAGCATGCTCCTGACTTTCTTACTGGAACTGGAAATGGTCCTACAAAGTCGATGGCCCAAATTTCAAATGTTAAACTCGAATTTACCGATATTAATGGCATCTCAGTTCTTGATAGGGGTTGACCTAGACGTTTATAGCGATCACCTTTACTGACAAATTTTTGACAATATTTTTGTAATGTTGGCCACCATAATCCCAACTGTTGGATATTTTTAGCAGTCATGTCCAGCTGAAAATGCCCTCCAACTAGTCCATAGTGCACTTCATGCATGATGATTTCTCTTTCATGCTCTAAAACACATCAATGGAGTATTTCATCCAAGCCCATTTTATATAGAAATCCATTAATTAGACTATATTCTGCAGCTTTCATTTCTAGAATTTGTTTCTTTTTAGTACTCATTCCCTTAGATGCTTGACCATTTTCTAAGAGCTGTAATATCTTTTCTAGTTCTGGAGGAACAACTTCTATCAGAAATAGATGTGCGTTTGGTAGATCATCTTGAAATCCTGTCGGTTCCTCCTGTGTCGATTCACGATAAGTGGTCGGGTCTGACATTTAGCTTTCCTGGTCGGACTGCTACTTCAAATTCGAATTCTTGGAATAGTAACAACCATCGACAGATTCTTCCATGGTGTAAGGGTTTATTTACTAGATATTTCAGCGCTTGGTGATCGGTGTAAAATATAAAGGGGTTAGCTAATAGATAATATCGTATTTTTGGAGTACAAAGACCATTCCTAATGCTTCCCTTTCTGTTGTGGAATAATTGTGTTATGCTTTGTTTAGTTTTCTGCTACTATATACTATTGGGTAGTCCATCCCATCATCTCGTGGTTGTGTTAATATTGCGCATATTGCTAAGCCTGATGCGTCAATTTGTACATGCAATTTGATTGGCCAATTTTGAAATCTAAGAATGGGTGCTTTGAATAATTTTTTTTATAGTGTCAAAGGATGCATCACATTGTTTAGTCCATTCAAAACTCTTGATCTTATTTTAATAGTTCTTCTAAGGGGTATGTCATTTCTAAATAATGACGAATGAATTTCCTGCAATAGCTTGAATGACCTAATAAAATGCTAACTTATTTTGAATTGACTAGAGGTTTCAAGTCTAGAATGATTTTTATTTTTGCAACAATCTTTTAAAAGTACTCAATGAAGAGAGCTGAGGCTGCTCAGATATTTTCCAGAGAGAATTCATTCAGGTGAATGTTATTCAGGAAATTCATTGAGGAAGAGGGAAATACAGTAAGGAAGTTGTTTTAGGAGGATTGATGCAGTAACTTGATTGTATTACAGTTGTTTGGGATGGGAGAACTGACTGATAGTTCTGAGTTAATACTCAGTTTGAAGACTGGTATCTGATTTTGCTGCACCTAGTTCCAGCCAAGGAGACTAGAGAAAGCTTGGGGGTCCTGAGAAGTCGCTGTCTGAGCGCTCTCCAGGAGTTGGTAGGGAGGAACAGCCTGCCATTACTGTTGTTGTCCACAGTTTTAAACAGGTTCTGTCACTTATTTCTTTATGTTTAATGAGTATGAATGGATGCATGTTATGTTTATATTATTTGTCTGAAGAGTTAGTTAGTTTAGTAATGTAAGTATCTCAGAATATTAGTAGTTAAATCTGTTGTTGAGTTAAAGAGTTATTGTGTTTTTCCACATCTGGGATCACCAGACTGTACTCCAGCACAGTATCTCGGTATTGTGAAGTAGTATCCTTATGAACCGAGTTTCCTATTTAGTTACTTTCAATAACTACAAGTGTTTCACAAATTCATAAGTTATTTTCTTATAGTTTTAAATACTACTTCTTAGTACTGTATCTTTGTTTCCAGTAAATGCTAGCTGTAATAAAGAAAAGATAGAATAAGTATTTCTGCTGTTTAAAGCTTATAATTGTTATATTCCAGTTTGAAAGAATCTATCATTTTAATGTTGAAAAAGACAATACTGACAGTAGGGTATAATTATTTGTTGGTTTGATTTTACAGTTAAAATCTAGTGGTGTTAGTCTGTATTTTGGTTAAGAATGCAGTCATGTAATTAATGAATCTTCTTTTATTTTCAGCTAAGCTTAAACACACTACAAAACTGTTATTCTATTTTCTTATATGGTAAAGGAATGTTACTATATACTCAGGAATTATATATATATGAGCACGAGATAAAGATTAAGTATTATATGAGTATTATGTAAATATACACAGGCATTATAACTAAATAAATAAACCAAACCAAACATTGGATAAAAACATTAAATAAAAATCATAGAAACATTGGTAAGAAGTAATATTATTATTGTATCACTAATAATGTATCTATATTACATACATTATAGAAGTAACACTTAAAGTAATATTTTATTATTACAATTATAAACTTGTGACTATTTATACCCGAGAAATAAATAAATAAGGTTTATGTATAAACTATTTACACTTGGTGTATTTCAAAGTAAATAAACAATACTTAAGGACAATAGTAAAATATAATAAGAATACAACAGGCTTTCATAATTTGAAAGGTATGCACTTTGCATTTACAGCTTCTAATAAATAGAAGTCAAGTTGTAAAGCCAGTTTAGAAACCTTAACAACAAATCTATTTAACAATAAGCTGGAGAGTACTTTATTTCCCAAATTCTTTATATAACAAGATAATTATAGTATTTATAACATGACCAAAAAATAATGTAAGAAAGTAGAATCAACACTTATGATATTGGTATAAGGGTATAAACCCTACATAACATTTAAGAAGTTAATACATAATAAGTAAACCAATGTACATAACCCTAACAGTAACTTTGTAAAAGAGTTATCAATAGTAACATAACTCAGCTGCATAATTAAAAACAAATGTATTAACAGAAGAATAGTCTGCTCGTTCATCGAGCTTAATAAACATTTAATTACTCATAGATGCAAATAGAGTTTGTATTGTAATACATAATATCAGATAAAAAAAAACTGTATTACATTTTAAATTGTATAATTTAGGGTTAAAACCCTAGAAATACTAGTTTATGCAAATAAAATAGTAAATTATAAAATAAAACAATAATTTACTTACGGTCGCATACAAATCAACACTACAAGGCTGTCATAAGCCTATAGTTTACCTATTGCATACACAGATTGTAATTTAAAGTAAACGCAGTAATACAAACAAAGTTACAGAAGTAAAAGACAATATATTAAATTATAATGTAAACTGTGGGCGAAAACATCCAGTGCTTTCCCCAAAATTTATACAGAAGACCAGAAGTCGAAGTCGAGGTCTTAACCTCTTCGCAAACAGGCTGATAGCCCAGTTTTTCTCTTTACAAGATTTAAAAGCATAAAATACAACTAATATTTACAATCTCGGCCTAAGCCGTAACGCCCTCACATCGCATGAAGGGTTTTCATCTACTTAGTCTTTTAACCAGCAGTCTTAAGACCAGAACAAAGCAGTAAGGGTTTCAGGCTTCTTAAGCCAACCCATGAAGGTTCCAACTGAAAACCATAAGGAGGACCAGCCATGGTGTAACCGGGCTTACTAGGATTGCAGCTCGCTTGCCCAGTTTTCTTACCAATAGCCGCGCCTTTGAGGTTGTAAAAGCTTGCATTTACAAGGATTAAAACCCTACATGAGAATGCCGTAACCTGTAAAAAGAAGATTTAACAATCTAAAGTCAAACAGTAAACAATATTTAAACCCTTACCTATTTCGTGGAGGAGACACGACCGCTGTCATTTATGTCACAGCCAATAGCGTAGGGAGGTAATACCTGTAAGGAGGTAAAAGGAAGATTATCTCTCAAACTTGCACGGAGTTCAAAGGCTGTAAGAACAACAAACGAAACCCCGGAGGGAGGCAATAGCACTGGCAAGGGTACTGTTTAGTATGGCAAGGAAATGTTTAATGGAGGAACGAAGGACTGAACTTCAACATGCAAGTATGGAGCAAGCTACTACCAGGAAACTACGTGGAGGAGACTTACAGAGAAGAGGCCACGCAGAAATGCCCAGCACAGTTGCAGAGCGACCAGCGCCGAGGGAGACAGAGGAAATGAAGTTTAGGGTTAACAAACAACGCTTATATCCACGTAGTGCTTGGCTGGAATATTGCCACGATAGCGGTTTAATTATCAACACAAAGTGGGTTTGAGTCTATAGTCAACCAACAATATTTCGATGGAGGAATGATTTCCCAAATCATTCGTTTGATCATAGTTTATCCAAATTCGTAGCGCAAGATTTATCGATCAACGCTGCATGCAATGATATATGTCATTATTCTCCACCCTATTTTTTTAATCATTGGAAATCATATTAAAAACCTTTTATTGACATCATAGTAATTATAAACTTGATATTGGAAAGCTTTCGTGTTGGAGTATTGACCTTGTTATTATAGCTTATACTTTAGAGGTAGTATAGTATGTTTTAGTACGTAGGGAGATAAACTTGGTGCAAGTTTAAACATAAAATTTCCCTTTAGGTTATATCTTTTACCTTAAGTTCTTTAATAAGTAAAAAGAATGATAACACAAAGAACTTAGATTGTTAATTAGTGCGAGATATATAATCTTTGGGTCAAGTTATTATGTTGCCATTAGCTTTGGATACCATTCCTTGTTTGAAGTAATAATTTTTAATAGTATAAAAATTACCTTTGGAATGGATAGTTGTATAGTTAATCCTAAGCTCAAGGCTATGATAAATATATTAGAACTATTCAATGTCTTCTAGTTTTTTTTTTATAAGTCAAAGTTTCCTTTATTTGCTAGCATAGTTTTAAAGTTCATAAAGGAAGGTATGATGGTAGAAAGTTAGGTTTAATCCCCTTTCTATTTATAATATTTTAAATGTTTTTTCTTTTCCAAGATTATCATCATCGTCGTCATCATCATCATCATCATCATCATCGTCGTCATCTCCCTCATCCTAATCAACATCTACGGTCGATCCATGCAAAGTGGCAGGGGCTGCGAATATCTACGGCTAGAACAAGATGTTGGGTAGATCAACGAGTGAGAAGCATTCCATAATCAGAAGTTGCTCACTTGTTCAGATGAAAAGGGGTTAGAAAAAGGTTAAAGTTCTCAAGGTTGAGTGGTCCTGATGAATGTAGTTTAGAGATCGACGGTTGATATTGATCTCCCCAAATCAAGCTATGCAGGTTGATAGTGTTGATCTCCCCTATTATGTCTCCCCTCCTCACTCGCCTCACCTTTTGACTTGAGTCCTCTTCTTCTTCCTTCTCTTCCTTCCATGGGCTCTCTGATCTGTGCCCTAAGCACCCTTGAAACAAATAATGATCTTTGAAAGTCTCTGGACACATCAAAGACTATCCATAATCCACCTAAAATTGGGGCTTTTGTTTGATCACTTTGAATTGAGAATCTGGGGAGGACATGATTCAATTCTAAAAATAGTTGTTGAATTTAGGGTTGATAAAAAAAGTTGCTACCTGAAAGCATTAGGTTTACATTCTGGGGTTTTCTTTTGGGTAGGCGCAGCCACACTTGACCAAAAGAGACGCCATCAAGCAGAATCAATCCTCCATTCAAAGGTCCTTCCAAATTCCAATGGCTTATTTTATCAATGACCTAACGACCGACTTTTTCACCAACCCGACAGAGTTGTCCCTTATCTAAGTTCAATAAACTATATTCTCCATGAACCGGGAGAGTAGAGACCTCTTTATATATGTATGGAATTTCATTAGCTAAAATAATAATAATGATGTATCTATGCGTGTCTCTATATTTGTATGAGATCTTGCTCCATGACATGAATGGCGGAAGATGCCCCAACGGTTGCCAATGTGCATCGTGTGAGGGCCATAGAGATGTGAATTATATGTTTCCACACAATAATCGAGTGTGCATTATAGCCATCTCTTGTGGGCTCCAGGAGGTTGAATAAATAGTTGTTTCTCCTAAAACATTTAGGTGGTGGCAATGCTTTTCTTTTTATATCTGATTTACAATTAGTGTTGTGGGCATCCGAAAGCCATCAACCATATAGAACAAAAAAAGTTTAAAATACTTGATATTTTTTGGAAAATTTGACTCATTGTCTTGATGATGAACCTTGATAAAGGTTAATAATGTCGACATATCAAATGGAGTCTACAATTACCTTGGATACCACTACTCAAACCTATCAACCCAGAATTTAAGAGAAGAGATTGTAAATATGTTTTTTTGTCAAAATAACATTTTTGAATCTATAAGGTTCACAAAGATATTATAGTATGTAATAGTCCTTGTTTTTTGTCTAACTTTTTCACATAAATATAAGATGAAAATTTGAAAATATAAGCGTGGAATCCCTCTCAAACTTCTTCTCATTTGAGATCCAAATACTAGTAAGATCCACATTGAAGTTTGAAGGATACTTTTTTCAATGTGTTTAAATAATAATTATATGCACCAAGTTTTGAAAAGAGAAATGAGAATCCATATAAATCCCTCTCATTTGACATCTATATGTTATTAGATTCAAGACTAAAGTTTGAAAGATAAATATTCAAGTCTTCTAATACTTAGGTTTATTATGGTGAACTTTGATGCTTGGGATCAGGTGGAGTTTGAAATTGAATGGCTAGTTACTCATGAACTATGTCCATATGGACAAACATATCAATTAGATTTGTGATGGTATTTGTAACTTTTTTTTTTCTCCATTAATGGAAATGTAGATCCTAAAAAACTTATTTAGTTGGAAAGATAATAATACAATGCTTTTAATAGCATGTAGAAAAGTTCATTTCAAAACAGGTAAGGTAAAATGTCATGGAAACGTTATTCTTCTAATTTTTTTACTTTTATGTTGTTTATTTAAACCATTGGTTATTGAAATGATCAAGTGGTCACAACAAGGATCGACAATTTTAAATCTCCCGGGGATGTACAATGTTATAAGTACACTAGTTTTAGGTGGATACGTTGGCACTGGACAAAGATAATCTTTTTAGTTTGTTATTAATGTTAGGGATTTGATGCCTGATCTCTTTTGGCCTTGTAACATAGCAGCTCTAATAGTGGATCTCTTCTCAAAACAATTCTAGACAGAAATAAGCTTTAGTACCCCATGAGCCTACTTCCACCCCTAATTTCATATTATGCATTCAGATAAGGTTGCAAGTAGTTCTCAACTACTCTAATCACTTTAGCGTGATAGGAAACAAACATTTACCTTCAAAAAATAAATAGGCCAAATAACATGCAAAACAAAAAACCAATACTCCTAATGGTTATGGCTATGTTCACATTAACGAAACAAGTGCATCAATCTCTTTCTAAATGGGTTTTTTCCCAATCTCATCTTCCATCACCGTTACATGCTCTTCATTCTCAACCTTTATTTTAGTCTCTCCTCCACTATAATAACTCTTGAGTAATCCCCATAAAAAGAATTTGGAAGTGATAAATCATATGTACATGGTTTACCTCACTAATTCCATGTAAATGTTCAATCACTTGGGATTTCTTCTTATTGTCATTTTTTTTCTATACAATGTTTTTAATAAATAATGAAATTTTTTTAACACTTAAATTTTCAAATGAAAATAATGATTTATTTTTAAATGTCAACATTGAAGGGTTCAATTTCTCATAGCCCTTCAAAGTAAAATGAGACATGCCCTTCAAATTTGATCACTAGCGTCTCTGGATCTATTCAACCTGGTAAAGGTGGTGTCCTGGTCAGGTCTGGTACAAAAAGGATGTCCTCACATACGAGTTGACCAATAATAATATACCTCAATGCCATTTGTGACACGCCTTAGGTGAAGGTCATGTCCAAAGCATCATCGATTCACCAGCCATACCGACTCCAGAGATTTGACATGTGGCTTGTGTAGAAAACAACGAGAGATCATGAAGTTCAGATCTTTGAAGCGATGAACCTAGCCTCTACACAAAGAAAAGGGATGCAGATAACCGAAACCGTTCCGAACACCACCGTCAGCGTAAGTGAAAAGGCAAAGAATGTCACGTCCAAACACCATGATCCATGTGTACAACAACGCAGCATCAAAGGAGGCGGCATGACTGGATTCTCAGTAGAAAATATAGATCCCTACCCACGTGTCCACTCATGCTGCCATTATGCTGACCAGTCATCTCTGTATCCATCTTCATATTCATCACCCTATATAAACACCACCTTCCCAGGCCGATTAAGATGCATAAGATGAATCAATATTTAGAGACAATGCTCGAAGTGTTATTCTGCTAAGAGATTTTGAGAATTCTGAAAGAGTTGAAATGGCGATATGATTTGAGAATCTTTTTAGTCTTGGGGTGTTGATGGTTGGTGATATTGATTCCAAGCTCATCTATCGCTTTGGTTTTTCACACCAGGAAAGCACCAACCATCGAGGCCTGGATGTGAATCACTTTGAATGTTTCCAGATAGCTGTACATCTGGCTGTGCTGTGCCTAGGTTTTCCTATCCTAGGTGTGTGTCCCTATAAACCCTGGAAGAAATCGCATCTTCCAAAGTCTCGGTACATGGTGACCGTGTTTAGCTGCAACCAGTAGGAGCAAATTCTCATGATGGGGTGGCGGGTGTCCAAAATCTTCATCGCCTCATTTGTGAACTCCAGCTCCCAACTTTTTCTGAGGTGGTGAGGAGGTGGAAGACACCCCCCATTGTATGAACTGTAGGAGAACCCGCTCCATGGGAGGTGGGGAGTACAAAGTTGACCTTCTCTAAGTCCCCTCATACAACAGTATTGCCAGGACAGAGGGGGGTTGTATAAAAGGAAAATCATGGAAAGGATATAAACTCCTTTGCCAGTCCAGAAACCATGCAAAAAGGTGCCTTTGAGCACAAAATTACACACATTAGGGAAGGACATGTTTTTGATTCGATAGATAGATGAGTGGTCGAGCCTAGTCAGCAGTGAGTCATCAAAAGCATCCTTAATGTTGTTTTCACGACCTACAAGCTCAGAAATAGAAGCGACGTGTTGCCATCCAGACCGAACACGCACATTAGCTCCATATATAATGTCTATTTTAATATATGTAAACTATCTTTCCTCTGTCCATAAACTTTCATGATTCCTTACCTCCTGCAACATATTTTAGACTGGATCGTTGAATCCATTGCCTAATGGTCCCCTCCATGATCGTCCCACCAAACTTTATAAAAACAAACTTGTTCTATTCAGAAATATGACCTTCTGACTTGTATTTGATCAATTGAATATATTGCGTATGAAAACTTTGTAAATAGTGAGATATCCCTCTCTGAATTAGCCACCTACCTATTGAGTTACAAGTGGTTTCCATTTTCATACCTTGAGTTTCCGTCATCTTTATCATGATAATGGGGTTTGTGGTTGTTGTTGATATGTATATATTCAATTAACATTACTCATTGTATATCACATGGATGCAAGGATGAAAAATAAAATTTGGGGATGCATAACAACAACCCTCATTTTCATAGATAAATTCATAAAAGCCAAAAGCCAAAGAAAATATTTCAGGGTTTCACATTACAATCTACAATTCTCATAAGGAAAATAAAATCACTTACTTGAGCCAACTGTAGTTGTGGAGGAAAGATAGCTAAGACACCACTCTGTGAACAATAATTAATCGTCACTCCAACAGAAACCATACCTACAAATTCCCAAGTTAGATCAAACCCTAAAATATCCAAGGTAAAAAAATCTTGAAGAAAAAATACAACAATAGAGTTTACCTCGAGTTTCCATGCCAAAACTACCAAGGTTGCCATGGAAAAAACAATGAGACCACCCAACTATACAAAATACACCCTTTCATGAGGAAAATTTTCAGAAAAGTGGTCAAAATTGGTACCAACAGCCTTAAGAGAATTGGTCCTAGGAACCTTAGTAAAAAATGGTCCCAACAGCCTTAAGAAAATGCCCGCCACAATTCATGGTTTGAGAAGAATGCCTGCACCATGGTACCGTCCTATAGATAGTTGGTTTGGCTACCTATTCATGATTTGAGTTTGCTTTAATATTTCTTGAGGAGAAAGATACAAGCCTACCAAAATAGGGTTTTTCACCAGTGGATGCAAAAATGGCTAAGTAGCCTCAGAAAGATGCCTGCCCTAAATTATGGGTTAGAGTAAATGCCCGCAGCACATGGGGGTCTTGTAGATTGGTCTTCGGGCTACTTGACCATGTCTTCAGATTGTATTGGAAATGGATGAAGAAAAAGTTATGGACCTGCCAAAAGGGTGTTTTAGGCAGATTAGTCCAAATTGAGAAATTTGTCAATTGGTGTTAAATATGCCCAAGTGGCCTTAAGGAAATGCCTGCCATGCCTCACAGGATGATGTGAAAAATGTATTGAGAGTGTGAGTCTCTAGAGTGTTGTATGGAGCATACAACCATGTCACTTTCCTCACCAGAGAGTCTCTAAGGAGCAAGATGTCAACTTGCCAAATGTGCCTCCTAGCCATATTTGCACTATTCTAGCACTGGTAAAACTGCCTAAGTGGCTTCACGAAAATGTCCGCCAGAGATTGTCCTGATGATGATAAATATATTTGAGTGTATGGGGTTGTTATTTGATGAATTAGATATCTTGCCATGTTCTTATTTTTTCTTATGGTCACCACATGAGGAAAATAACAATCTGCCAAAATAAAAGAAAAACTTTTTTGCATATTCAAAAGTATGAAAATTCTGCTAAAAATGCGTAAGTGACCTCAATAAAATGCCCACCATTTCTAGTAGTTGATGGATTAAATTGTTCTGAGGGTATGGGTCTTGTAGAAGGAGCAATTCGATAAGTGGACTTGAACGATAGCCGACTAAGTCGATGAGCCGACTAAGTCGATGAGCCGACTTAGTCGATCAGCGGACTAAGTTGGTCGACTGACTAAACTAGAGATTAGGTCAGCCACCTAAGGTCATGTCGGTTCACCGAACCGACAGGTAGTTATTTTGTAACTGTTTTGTAATCATATATATTAGGCTATTGAGCCAGATGAGAACTCAGTTCAGTTTTCTATGTTGTATGGACTCATTCATGTAATGTAATCTGTTAATTCACCTATTTGTTTGTATCTCTTGTCTCTGTTTTATAGGTATGTATTATTGGTAACCTTATGTGATCTGTGAGATTACAACATTGGTTTTGTTACCGGTAGTACATGTCTGAAATGCATGCAAACATATGATACTAGAGCAGGAGATTAAGGACTAGTGGGAACGTGAAGTTGCAAACTATTTGCCGAATTACACATGAAGGAACATATTAACAATCACACAAGCAACAAAAAGATTCTTCACCGAAACACATGAAAATTTTGTCGAATCAGTGCCCCAACTTCTGAAGAAACTCCTAGATGAGAAATTCGAAAGGGACTAAAGAACAATAGTTGCTAGAAAAACTGATCCGAGGAGGTAGAACAAACTTGTCAGAGTGGTTCAAGAAAATTGCCGATGACTTTTGTGAGGAGCAAGCAGTCGAAGACAAAAATTCAGTGGAAACCGTCAAGGAGAAATTTTACACAGATCTCACCGAGCAATTTCTGTGCTCCTTACCGACCTTGATATTCAAATTCTTGATCGAGAAGGGAGTAAGACATATTGTCAAACCCCATCCATCACTTCACGAACTGCCATCAAACTCTAACTGGGCAGAGAAGCAAAATAAATCGGAAAAAATTATTGCAGAAAGGGAGTGGGAATACTTCCTAAGCAAATAGACCGAACTATCTGGGCTTCTAAAAGCATCGGGTAGGCTATGGGGGGGTAGCTGGTCATATGTCGAGATAGAGTAGAGTGGATTCTAGTCAACTAGAAACATATACTATTCACCAGTAATGAGAAGTCGACCAAAAGGGAACTCAAGAGAATAGTATCACATGAAGGTATGTCATACATTCAGAAAATAGAGAGGGAAGAGAGACAACAGAGGAGAGAAGCAAGAAGAGAAAGAGCCTTAGCCCTGCATAGAGGAAGGAGTCCTAGGGTGACCGTCCAGGAAGAGAATCCACTAGAGTCAGGTCATGACCGACATAAAGAAGGCGTGGAACAAGAGGCATCCCCTACGGAGGAAGAATTGTGGATAGAGCAGCCATAAGCTCTCCAATTAAGAGCTCCCCATGAAGGAACAACCCTCTCTCCATTGAATCTACGTACTCGGATATAGACTATTGTCGAAGAGGACCTTCGACTACGAACTGGTAACTTTGCTATATGGAGTTGACTAGACGACGAAACATACACTAGATGAAACCTCATTATCCATCGACCAGAGGAAGGGAATTGGGTTACCTTTCAAGCGGTACCCTCCAACCGAAGTATCCACTTACTCTTACCGACACATGAAGGAGCACCCCCCCCGCCAAATACAACTTTGGAAGACATAGAACATTCAGAACTACGGACAAATAGTTGCAGTGGGCCATCGACAGATGAAGTCGACATCAACCAATTGCCAGTCGACGAAGAATCGAGAACTGACGGGAACAAAAGTTTTGTCAACCATAGTCCCATAGAGATGAATAAACCAATAACCCCACGAACCTTACCCTCACCCCCACCTCCACCACCGCCACCTCCTCAGAGTAGTGACAGTGATTCCAACATGTGTCACAAATCAGCTCACCTTCCTCTATATGAGGGGGATGAGGACCCCAGACGACATTGGTTCATTTGCTAGGCAACTTGGGAGGCCAACCAAGTTATAGACAAATATAGACAAATGGCACAGTTCACTGGTGCCTTAAGGAAAAGGGCATTGACATGGTAAATGACCTTTTCGGAAAGACAACCTAGAGTAACCAAAGCCAAGATCAAGGTGCAATTTATATCATTTTTCAAAACTCCAAATGCCAAACACTTGGTAGCAAAAAAACTAAAAATAACATCACAGAAGCCAGGGGAAACTGTCCGTGACTATGATAAGAATTGTAAAGACCTTTTGAGCCAGCTGGACTATGTTATAGATGAACGGTTACTAATCCAGTGGTTTCTTGTAGGGTTATCTCAGAAAGTGCGCTGACACATCAATCTGAAAACATTCAAATCTTACGAAGATGCGCTAACAAAAGATCTTCAAGTGGAGATGGACGAGGACATACCTGCTTACCCCACTGACCACAGATTGGAAGAACAGCTCGAGAATGTGAAGAAGTCTTTAAAGGAGTTCAACCTTAAGAATCAGGAGATCTGGTGCACAAAGTGCTCGATGACCGGACACTCCAAAGACAACTGTCGACAGGAATATAGCTGACAGAACATTCGATTCGTGTAGATGAAATCTTTTTGTGACATTTGCCAGGAACATGGGGACCACTCAACAAAAGACTGCCCATTCAACATGAAGAATGGCAAGGCATCCTGGTGTGCAATCTGTGAAATCAAAAATCATAACATGACTGACTTCCATTTGAACTTGAAGAACCAACAAAATTATCATGCAATCTACCAAACCAATGTAGTTGCACAAACTAATGAGCAAAACAATTTACCAAACGATTAGAATGGTCAGAGATATGACAGTTGATGATACAAGTGTTGGTATGACAATCATCGTGGAGGCTACAGAGGAAGAGGTCGATTCCCTGGGAATCATGACAACCGATCACGTCGACCCATCCAATGCTTTACATGTTATCAGGAGGGACATCGGTATGCAGACTATCCATATAAAGACAAAACTGACCTCAAATTTTGTACTCATTGTGGAGTAGGGGATCACTCACTAGAGGATTGCCCTACCATGTTGAAAAAAATAAATACAAAGAAAAATGTTAATGTCTTGTCGTGTGTGCGAAAAAATGATGTAATAAACACAAAAAAATTGCATATTGTAACTCGACAAGGAACAAAAATAGGCAGTGATAACCCAAGAATCAACAAAATAAAAGAGAAAAATGTCTATCCAGATCCACTGAAAGAAAAACAAACATATAAAGAAGCAACCAATGTATTCAAATAAATTGCACGGCAAGAACAAGCTCACGACACTCAACATAACACAATAAATGAATTCATCTAGCTCGTACAAAAAGACAACTCAGTATCTCAGTTCATCGATTTGCTGTATGAAATAAAATGTAACAACTCTGAAAAATAAACAAAGAACATCTGCAGCTTAAATAAAAAAGATAAAGGTGATGCCGACCCACTTGTCGACCTGGAAATCAAAGGATACCACGTCCGATAAGTAGTACTTGACTTCGGATCACAAGTAAACATCATGACTCGTGACACTCAGGAACAAATGGGCAGACCTCGACTCTATGAGTCAGGCATATACCTGAAACTAGCCGACCAAGGCCTAATTGAACCTATTGGAGTCTAGAAGAACGTTGACACAACTATAAAAGGAATCTCGACCAAGGTCAACTTTGAAATCATTGACCCTAAGGAAGGATCCAGTTCCTTCCCAGTGTTAGTTGGTCGACCTTGGGGTAGAAAGATGAAAGCATCGATATCCCTAGACAAGGAGCGAATCAAATTAAAACCAAATGGACAGAAGGTCATTGTACCCATTCACCCATCTCAAGGAGAACCTTAGACTGAACCTATTGATGATGAATTCGATGTCCTACAACTATACCAAATTCAAAACAATGCAGATTATAGAGAACCAAATATCCATGGAGAACTTCATTTAGGCAACCAAGACTCAGTTGGTTATAATTCAGACACCGAATTATATGATTGGGAGATTGATAACTACGAAACACAAGCAAGAGGGTGCTGGACTATTGAAAAAGTGCAGAAAAATCCCACCCAAGAGTGCTTCATAGTGTGCATTGTCCCAAAAATATTTGAGAATAAAATTAGGGAATACACTACCTTACAACCTACCAATGTAAATACTACACAAATACCAAGATACAAGGAAGGAGAATCACCAGTCATGCATGTAGAACAAGTTTCCAAAAATATTGGTGAACATGGCCGACTTCAAAGCTTAGTAGAAAATTTTACAGGACAAGCTGCTCGATGGTGGGATACCCATTAGACAAGACTGCAGACCTGGACAACAGCTTCGACTTACTTTGTCAAAAGGTTTGGAGGAAGGAATTTAACCCAACAAGCTCAGATACCTATATTCACTCAAGGACAGAACCCAGAAGATCATATTAAAACCTATGAAAAAGAGTGGAGAAGACTTGGATACAAGGATGAATGAGCATGGCCACACTTGTTCCCATCAACCCTCGTCGACTTACAAAAATAATGGTATAAGATGGAAGAAGCTAGAGGTGAAACATTCTTATGGCATGAACTCAGGTAAAATTTCATTAAATATTTCAACTTTATACCACAAAATGAAAACTTGGTCGAAACAACAAAACAAATTAAAGAATTTATACAGCCGACCGAAAACAAACCCTTAAAGGATACCCAGCAGACAATGAAATGCAACAATATACAAACAAGGATAAAGCCACAGTTGACAAGACTACAGTTATAAAATGAAAACACAGAAGGAAAAAGCTTTAGATGGAAATCCAACCATGTCGAAATGACCAAACCTATTTGTACAATCCTTAAAGTGGAAACAACCGACAAATAGGACACCGACAGAATGACTGCAGCCAACTTCCCTGCCACATTCTCACAGTTTAAGGAAGGAATCCAACCAATCAATGAGGCCAAAGCACCATAATGGCTAGATGCTAAAGTCAAAACTAGAGAATTCGACATCTCAAATGATGACGAACCAAAAATGGCAAAGATTGGTGACTATTGGAGTGCAGAGCAGACCACAGAGATAGTGAACTTATTAAAGGATTTCCAATATGTATTTGATAGATATTATACATACCTCAAAGTCTTAGTCCACGAAATGGGAGAAATGAATATTGACACTAAACTTGATGTTCGACCTGTGAAGGAAAAGCCATATAAACTAGCTCACAAATACAAAGAGATAGTAAAAAAGGAAATTGATAACATGCTTGCAGCAGGCATCATCTATCCTATTGACCAATCAGAATGAGAAAGTCTAATGGTTGTACAACCTAAGAAACATGATCCGACCAGACTAAGAATTTGTGTCGACTTCAGAGAACTAAATAAAGTGACACTGACAGACCCATTTCCGACTCCTTATGCAGATGAAATCTTAAATGAGGTTGCAGGACATGAATGCTACTCATTTACAGATGGATTCTCAGGTTATAACCAAGTGCCAATAGCTAAAGAAGACCATAAGATGACAACCTTTGTGTGTGAATTTGGTTCATTTGCTTACAAGGTTATGCCTTTTGGATTAAAAAATGCATCTGCAGTATTCTCTAGAATTGTTGTCAAAACATTTCAAGAATATATCTATAATACCATGGTAGTATACTTTGATGATTGGACAATATACTCCATGTTAAAGGATCATTGCAAATGGCTTAGACTTATGTTGGAGAGATGTCGACAAATTCAACTCTCCCTAAACATTAAGAAATGCATATTTGTGACCCCATAGGGATATTATTAGGGCACATTGTCTGTAAGGAAGGTATTAAGGTTGACTTTGCAAAGATCAAAATTATCCTTGACCTAAAACCACCAGTAAACCCAAAACAAGTTAGGGTGTTACTTCGCCACACAGGCTATTACAGAAAATTCATAAGATATTATTCAGATATGACCTATCCTCTTGAAGAACTATTAAGGGAAGATCAAGAGTTCAACTGGATAGAGGAGTGCCACATATCATTCGAAAAATTAAAAGGAAAACTAGTCGAAGAACCAATCCTAAAGTTTCCAAACTGGTCGATCAAATTCCATGTTCATATTGATGCATCAGGCCTAGAAATAGGTGCAATATTAACTCAACCAGGAGATGATGGAATGGATTATCCTATAGTTTATAGTAGCAGAAAATTAAACAAGGCTGGGAGAAACTATTCAAAAACAGAAAGAGAAGCACTAGGAATGGTCTTTGCACTACAAAAATATCGACATTATCTCTTAGCTAACCCATTTATATTCTATATAGACCATCAGGCCCTAAGTATCTCTTCAATAAAACACTACATCATGGAAGGATCTGTCGATGGCTACTTCCCTTTCAAGAATTCGAGTTCGAAGTCATTGTTCGACTAGGCAAGTTAAATGTCGGTCCCGACCATTTATCTTGAATCGACACAGGAGAATAACCGACAGGAGTTGACGATGACTTACCTGATGCACATTTATTTCAGATAGAAGCAATCCCAGCAGAACTAGAAGAAATATCCCAGTTCTTGGAATATGGACATCCACCAGAAGGAATGAGTACAAAGAAAAAGCAGATCTTAGCTATGAAGGCTGCACCATACAATCTTATAAATGGATTTTTATACAAAATGGGATTAGATGAAATCCTCATAAGGTGTGTACTAGAACATGAATGAGACAAAATTATGCATGAAGCACACTATGGACCTGTAGGAGGACATTTCTAGGCAGACACAACTGCAAAGAAAATTCAACAGTCAGGGTTATGGTGGTCGACACTCCACATATATTGCAAAAAATTTGTCAGTCGATGTGATAGATGTCAACAACTAGGTTGACCCTTGCATAGCACAAAAATGCCTTTGATATCAGTAAACCCAAGTCTGAAATTTGAAATCTGGGCCATAGACTTCATAGGACCATTTCCTAGACCAGCAAAAAGAACAGGCACAAGGTATATCATAACTATAATCGAATACGTAACTAAATGGGCAGAGGCTGAACCAATTGACACATGTTCTAGTGAGATAGCTGCTAAGTTTATCTATGACAATATCATCACTAGATTTGGATGTCCACTAACTCTAATTAGTGACCAAGGAACACACTTCATCAACAAAACTATCAAAACCCTAGCCGACCAGTTCCAAATCGACCATCGTCAGATTACAGCCTACCACCCTCAGTCGAATGGAGCAATTGAAGCATTTAATAAAACATTAACAAGAGGAATAACCAAACTATGTAATGCTAATAAGGATGACTGGGATGAGAAAATACCTGCAGTATTATGGGCATACTGAACAACATATAAACGCTCGACCGACCAAACTCCTTTTCGACTAGTCTATGGACAAGAAGCAGAAGTTCCACTACACTTCCGACAACAGACACCTATCATCGCAGAAATCCTACATGTCAATGTCGAACAAGGAAGAAAGGACCGACTATTGCAACTAAGCAAACTTGAGGAGCACCGACTAATGGCAATACACCATCAAGAAATCCAGAAACAACAACAGAAAGCTTGGCACGACCGAAACATCAAGAACAAAAACTTATCAGTAGGAGACCTTGCTTTACTATACAATAGTTGAGTAAAAGGTAAACCTAAAAAGCTCCACACAAAATGGATGGGACCTTAAGTTGTTGAAGAGATACATACCAATGGATCAGTCCGACTAAGGACGTTACAGGGCATAGTATTTCGGAAACTCGTTAATGGAGCCCAACTAAAGCACTATAAAAACTAGAAATAAACTAAAAAAAAAATCATATAATGACCATAACCGTAAACCAAAAGCTATAAAAACTTCAAGATCCAAAAGCAAAAAAAATAAAAAATACCGTACATACAGAAAACTATGACAGGAAATTATCATTTTGACAACCGACATCATGCCCATTGACATAACACCATCGACCATTTTCATCGACCGGCCACTTCCATCGACCATTCTCATAACCGACACCTACCAACGACCTCGATAGTCCTGTCGCGCATTCATGACATTGAGCGTCGAAAGAAATTCGCCATTAACAGACACTCAAGTGTTCTAGCTGGAACGTCACGTCCGCCATTAATACACCCATTGACGCACACATCCACAGCATCGCCTATAAATATTGGACCATCGAAGGATCATCCACTGCAATTCATACATAGAGAGCATCAAAGCATTTAGTCGACTGAAAGCCGAGAAACCCTTAGTGAAATAGACCACCAAACTGACACAATGGAACCCAAACAAACTAGATCCTCGACCAAAGCCAAGGAACTACAGGCTGCGGATACACCTTTAGTCTGCAAGCTGAAAAACATTAAGAATGCCAAGGTACAGGAAGGCTCATGGAAAAAAACTATGGGTTGAGATGCAAGAATGGGCTTATGTCAACAAGAAGCCCACTCAAGCCGTAGACAAGATCAAATACAACACTATATTCAACTATGTCAATGCACCACTCATGGCCAGCTTTGGTGGCATGAAGGAAACTGTTGTAAAATTAATCATCAGCTGTTACCACAATGGCCAGTTCTACTTCGATCAACTGGTCAACATATTTGGAGAAGTCATCTCCAAGCTGACTAGTCTCTCAAACGAAGGAAACCCTGTACCAGTCGGTATTAAAGAAGGACTGGTCGAAGAGCTAACTGGGTCGAATTCGGGAAAGAACTCGAAGGGGTTGATGATTAGCCAAATCACAACCCGAATGCCACATATTTTGGCCAAAATAATAGCAATAACACTCACCCTGGCAGGTCGAGGCAGTGACCTTAAGTTAGACATGCTAGAAGCTGTCGACACCATTGCGACAGACAGAAGGATATACAGATGGGATGAATATGTCACTGACATGGTCAAGACCATTTGTGAAAGATGCCAAGAAACGGGGGGAATCATCAAGTTCCCCTCCCTAATCTTATGGATAGTCATGTACCATATCTTCCCAGAGGGGAATCCAATCTTTCAGGAACCGTCGAGGTTCCACATATGGGGATTTAAACCATTTTCCCAGTGAGGAACTTTGCAGGAAATTGAAAACGGGAAGGTGCTATTGGAGAATTGGATTTAACAGCTCAAAGTCCACACGAATAGATGGAGGGTGCCTCAAAACATCCAAATAAGTCTACCGAAGAACTCCCACATCCAACTAGAACTCGACCATACCTCAGTATGGTACATGCAGGGCGACGAATCCAATGCTAAAACCCTCAACTACTATCCATCAATCGACCGGATATTTCGGGAGCCGTCTCAATAGGATAAAACCAAAATACCAGTACCAGCAGTAGCAAAGAAGATCGACTTCTCGATCGAGGAGCCGCTCACCGACCAAGAAAAAGAAGAAGACTATGAGCTCAACCTCTATATCAGCACCTTTGTGTCGGAGGAGACACCGATCGAACACATCGGCTGACTTCAAATAACCATCAAATCTCCAACTGCACAGAGGGTTGAACCCCAAACAAGAGAACCACAACCAGAGCAGCAGGTCATCACTCCAGCTGTAGAGAGTCTCATCCCGACCCAGGAGCCAAGGGGAGAGATAGAGCCATGAAACCCAGAGTATGCTATCACAAAAGGCATCATTAGAAATTTGTCAAAAGAGATAGCAGCAGCCAGGAAGAATCTCAATACACAACAACAAAACAAGGAAAAGGTAAGCGCAAGCTTATCCTTGTAGACTCATCAGAATACGAGGAGGAATTGGCAGCCACAACCCTCGACATAATAGAGGATGCCGCAGAAAATAAGGTACCGGTCGAAACTTAGTTCCAAAGATTCATCGAGGCAGGAGCACTAGCAGGTTGACTAAAGAAATCTAAGACCATGACGACGCCTGAGAATGTCGTCAATATGGTGTCTACGCCTCCACCCCCATCACCGAATAAAGTAACTGAGGAGCAAGTACCAGCATAACAGTCAGTAAGCCCCCTCGACTTGTGCAAAAGTGCGATGTCAGAAGCGGTGAAGGCCAAATTCGATAAAGACAAAGATCTACAGGCATTCTTCCCGATATGCATTCTTTGAGGTCGGTGGATACCAACCAGGACATGAATTCTAGTCCAAAACCTTTGCAACTATCACATCGACTTTCGAGAGAAATACCGACAAGGAAGCTGAAGTGGTTGCACGTCAGACCTTGACTATCACTCCGACCGTACCTCAAGCCGACCTACCAGCCACTGCCCCGACTGAAGGAGAATAAAATTTGGAGGACATAGCCCAACAGATTAACCAAATGTTCTCCAACTTAGACTCACCTCCCCACCCCAACAATCCACCACTCACCCACACTTCCCCCAACCCAATCACCCCCGACCATTCGCCAACTCCATCACCACCACCATGTCCACCACCACCACCATGTCCACCACCACCACCACCCCCTGACTCAGAGAAAGGCCCACCACAACCAGCTGCATATAAACAACTAGAAGTAGCAGTCATCCCACCTCCCCAACTAGAGAAACCATCAACCACTATCCCACAAACCAAAGATCTCGACTCGACTATTGCAGGTACACAGGTACCGACACAAGCAGGAAAAGAAAAGCATAAGAAGAGGGAGGAGAAATAGAAGAAGGAGCATCATGGATAGCCATCAAAGGTTTAGATCAGATTGAAGGATGAAAGCTCCCTGATCAACCCAGAGCTAGGACAACTCCTCAAGACCCTAGCAAGTGAAGCAAATACGAGGCGTGAGAAAATAAATAAGGAACTCAACAACAAGAACGTAGAACAAGTTGAGTTCCTTACCAAATGATGAAACCTAGCCCATTCAGTCCTATCGGGCCCGATAGAGGTCGACACAGACAAACTACTCGAAAGTGCATATCAGCTATTTGAGAGCATGGTGTCGGCACTCCAAGCTCACATTTAGGAAACAAAGGAGCAACAAAAAGATGAAATTGCCAGACTCCTAATGGCACAGCACACCACTTTCACTGAAGCTTATAAATTGTTGCAATATCACATGGAGGAGTCTGTCATAACTGAAGAAATACTGAGAGACTCGCCTGCTTACTATGGGCAATTCTATCAGCAATCTTGGCAGACCCAACAAGGGATACAGGCATTAGAAAGCAGGAAAACCACTGAGGAAGCACTAAGGACCACAATAGAAGAACAAATAGTGCTTGAAACAGCCAAGCTGCAGAGACTAGAGAGGGAAGCACATCAGTGGGTGCAGCAAGCTATCCCCAATTTAGAAAAAGTTGACATCATCTGTCCGTAGATGAAACGAGTTATAGAGACTACAGAGGAGAAGGACCAATTTATGGGTCTCGACATGGAGATGATAGTAGAAGTATCCATTTCAAAAAAGATTTCGATCCTATCAAGCCTAACCACACTTACCATCGATATCCAAAATATTTTGCAAAGTTGGACAGACTTCCAACATCACCTCGCAGTAACAACACCAGCCATTGTCGAAGTCTGTGTACAGAAGCGATTGACCATCAGACTTCACAGCCCATGAAGACAAGGCAAATCATAGTAACTATTGAGACCAGAGGAATTTTTTGTACCTCCGTGTTTCTTCGGGATGAAGAAACATTTTGTTCGTGGGGGAGATGTAGAAAGAGCAAGCCGATAAGTCGACTTGAATGATAGCCGACTTAGTCGATCAGCTGAATAAGTCGGTCGACTGACTAAACTAGAGATTAGGTCGACCACCTAAGGTCATGTTGGTTCACCGAACCGACAGGTAGTTATTTTGTAATTGTTTTGTAATCATATATATTAGGCTGTTGATCCAGATGAGAACTCAGTTTAGTTTTTTGTGTTGTATGGACTCATTCATGTAATATAATCTGTTAATTCACCTATTTGTTCGTATCTCTTGTCTTTGTTTTATATGTATGTATTATTGGTAACCTTATGTGATCTATGAGATTACAACAGGTCTCTAGAGTGTTGATTGCTGCATCTAACCACATCACTATTTTGTCCAAAAACTCTCTGAAGATGAAGTTACCAGTATGCCAAAAGTTCCCTCTGCCTTATTTTGCTCTAGTCCAGTAAAATGCCTGCTCGACTCAGAAGAAGATGAGTCTGAAGGGGAAATCAGTTTGGTTGTGTTGAATGGGATGTACTACATCATCTGGTATCATTGGTTCAGGATTTGGTGAAAATAAAAATCCCTCATGTTGACTTTAGGTTTTATAATTTTGTCAAAGTAGTAAATCTATAGTTTAAAATGCTATTTTCAAATGCCCACCAAATGATGCGTGTGTGTCAATTAATTCATCAAATGACATGTATTTGTTCCTTGTTGAAGTGTTTATCCAGTCATGGTTTTAGTTTTCCCTATGGAGGTCACATTAGTAAAAAATTAACCTTCCATGTTGAAAAAAAACCATGTTCACACAATGTATGAGTTTGCCCGCACATAGCTTAAAAATATATAATAATTTTTTTTTTCAGATGCCCGCACAAGCTAGAGATTTAAATAGAGATTGCTGAGTTAGTTAATTAAAAAAATGTGAAATAAATAAGAGACATAAACAAAACAGAGTTCATTATTTAATTAACATACATAAATTTAATTTATTTCGAAGAGATTGATGCTTTCTTTCACAACCTACAAGCAGTCTCATATTGATCATTGAAAACATTGGATTCAGAGATGAATTCTCTATAATGTTATATTATATGCTGATAAATACAAAAATCCATCATAGAAAAAAAATAAAATTCATTAAATTTCGATAAATACATATATACATTGATATGCCAACTAAAAAACATTTTTCATTATATGCCGATAAATACAAAAATCCATCATACAAATATATTTTTTCATTAACTATCGATAAATACATATATACATTGATTTATACATGTCTAGCATCTTTCAGAGATGGTTGCAATCCATCCTATTGAGCATAAGAAAAATCTGAATTGTCTCTCTTGCCTTTCGCAGAAGAGTGTAATTGTGCTAGAGTTGCACAAGGCACTTATTGCGATTTCTTTTCAAGCTCTTTAACTCTCTGTGAAACTTTTTTTTAATTTTCAAGCAATTTTTCTTTCCACCATCAGTTTGTTCAACATTTCCACATTTTTCTTATACTTCGTTGATTCCAGTTCTTCCTTGACCTCCAATTTGTCTATGGTATGTTTCAACTGATTCTTAACTTCAGTCAATTCATGTTTCAGATTATGTATTTCTTTCTCTTGCTCTTTTTCCCTCAACTCTGTCTCGTTGGGAAGGACAGGAATTGCACTCATCACAGCAACTGGCCCTTTTAATTCCTTCTCCAAATCAGCAATTGTGGATTTAAGTGTTTGAATTTCCGTATCACATCCCAAATGTTGTACTCTTCTACCTTCTAATAGTTTTGATTTCAGCTCCCTTATTTTTGCATCTTTCCCAGCCATCTTGTCTTTCATTTCTTTATGTAACGGTGATGAGCCATACAAACCACCTAGTGCAAGGCTCGCTAAGAAGCTTTCTTGTAGCATCTTCTCTCAACTTGCTAAGGACTTCTCTCACTTTTCTATGGACATTGTACATGTATGTGTATTTTTCCTTCTATCCTTACCCTTACCCTTACCATTGTCTCCTTTGGTACCCTTACCTTCACCCTCACCACCTTCTTCACCAGAATTGTTTTTCCTCTACTTTGTTTTTTAAGTTTTAAAGTTTCATAGATCCTTGCTAACCTTGTTCCTTTTGGATTATCAGCTTGCCTAGAAATGGTTTTTCTTAAATCATAAATTATTCATTCTAATTCTCCAACTTTTTTTCCATGGCTTCCCTCCCACTCTTTCAACTTCAACTGATATTATTGTACTACCTATTCATATTCTTTAATTTTATTCTCCATTACCTGTAAAGGACCCATTTATATCCTCACTAGTGGTACATTGAGAACAAATGGTCTTTTTTTCAACTCTTCTTTGAGTTCACTAGCTTCAGTATTAGCTTTTTCCAAAGCCTCTTCATACACAACCCTCACGAACTGAATTTCTTTTTTCAGCAACATCAGTGTGTTTATCTACTTATTTGGATAATAATTTAACTATTTCTTCTTTCCCTTTTATAATTATGTCTGCTCTGAAATGATTATCCACAACTGTCTTCTACAATGCTGCTATCTGTTTTAGGCATTGTAAAATATTTTCATCTTTTCTCAAGCACTCTTCCACCCAATTGCATATATAGGAAACTTTTTCTTTGAAACGATCCATTTTATCATATAGGATGAACACGTAACTACTATCAAACTTATATGATGCAATGTCTAAATGCATAGCGAAACCCCCTGATTCTGATTTGCAAGAACAATCATACTCAATTGCCATCTGTTTAGGAGGAATTCTATCAAGAATGTCTTAAGGAATGGAAAAGTGAGCAGTATTTTGTTCCATTTCGTTTCCTATCACCTCCTCCCAATGACCTCTATCTACATGCCCCTTAAACTCTTCCAAAGTTATGGCAACATGAATTTCATCGTTTGTGACCAAATCAGGATACTGTATTCGTAATTCACCATGGTGCTCAGGACTTTGTACTGGTGATTCCTCATTCTATTCAACAGGGTGTAATGATAATTCCCCATGGTGCTTAGGATATTGTACTAATTCCTCGTTCAGCTAAGGAGACTGTACTGGAAATTCCTCATTATGTTCCCTGCTTTTACGTTTCCTAATGTATGTTTTATGAAAAAGTGGTTTTGGAAAAGATATTTTTCCATGTTGGTTGATATCACCAATCTCTGTTTCAGTAGCATGGGGTCGACATAAATCAATACTTTTTTGAAGTGTGCCCGGGAAACTAAATTTAACCTTAATTGGATCTCTTGCAAGGCAGAGTGGAGTTTCTTAGACAACAGGCAAGGAATATCTACATGTATATCTTCCACGCAATGTATCACTACCCGCATAAATTAACTCGAAATGTCAACCCTGTGATGATTTAGAATTGTCCTAAGGACAATCTGAATCAAAATTTTGTATATTCCGGGAGGGACATCTTGCATTTTTAAACCATTCCTCGAAACATTTACTTCTCTCCCACAAATTTTACTAGCCATCTAGTTCTTCTCTAGTCCAAGGGTTTTCCTTGAGCTTAAAATCACTCCCACTCTGCATGGAATATTTGTAGCTCTAGAAACCAAATCAGGGTCGAGGTATACCCGCCTCCCAAAAATTATGAGTTCCATATTCCCAACATCATATTTAGAAATTGCCTCATCAATCTCCTCATCAACATAATTAAACATTCCCCACAAAAAGTCAAAAACTTCTGCTTTCCTTAAGATAGTTTCCATACCTGGTGGCCACATCTTTGCATCTCTTCATGCATCAGATTTCTCCTTGTTTTTTTTTATTGTTACCCTATCATCTGTGGATGATTGTGTTTCAAATGGGGTTGCAAAGGAGGATGCTCGCATTTCAGCTGCGTTCGTCATGTTGGACGCCCCTGTTTGAAGTTTGGCCATGGTTATCTAGGTTCGAAGTAGAGGTGAGGTGATGCATGCGTAGTATATTTCAGGCTCACAAACTCTCCCCGCAGATTGATTTTCAGGCTCACAAATTCTGCCCGCAAACAGGTTTTCAACAACAAATCAACTCTTTGCTTGGGTATGCACTTTGGAAATAAAAACATATAAAAAAGGCATTTGGAAATAAAAACATATAGAGATCATCATGACATAAAAGATATAAACATGTGCCTCTACTATTCAACAATCAAATATCATTCATGATCTTCTTCTTCATCCAACTCAACATCTATATCAGAACATGGTTCATAATACATATTCATGAAAGGCTCATTCACATCAACATCATCATCAATGGCATCTTCTCTAATATAGTCATCTACATCGTCAATGAGATCATAGTCTACTACATTTGGATGATCAACCTCTTCAAATTCTCCATCGAACACATCAACTACAGCCACCTGCTCCTGATATGAATCATCATCATCATCTTCTTCTTCGTGATTATCTTCATCATCTACATGATTATACTTTACTGGTCTTCCTCTTGGATCATATCCAACAGCGTATGACCAACCTGCTTTACCTGGTACCTATGAGTAAAAGACTTGCTCACATTGAATTGGAAGAACATAATGCTCTGTACCTGGTTCAAACGCCCTTGTATTAACCATGGTAAATCCATTAGCATGCTCAATAACAATTCTTTCAGGATCACATTCATGCATCTGTAGCCTGTACCACTTCACCTCAAACAAAAATATTTTAAAGCAATTAAAATCACACTCAATTATGTCCTCCAAATGCCCATAGTACCTATTCTTAGTTTCTTCTGGATGTCTGTCACTTCTAGAGGAAACATTGGTGACCTTAAACACTGCAGTTATCCCACAATCCGAGGTTTTCATCTTATCATCCAACATTTTGATACGAAATTTATGACCATTACACCACATAGACTTGTGATGTTTCAACTGCAACATTGACAACAAGTAAAAAATACATTGTGAATTAATAAACATCATATAGGACTTAGAAAAAATATTTGAAAACTTAAATAAACCAAATGCATTGAAAAAATGGGAAGTAGCTAGAAAAATGTGGGTAAACAATTTACTTGCCTTTTTATCTTTTAAACCATAGGCTAAATTAACTTCCCTTTGTGACGTAAGATCAGGAAATTCATGTCAATAATGATGAGCTATTTTAATCATCTCACTGACCCCTTCCCATGATAACCTATCGAAGCATTCTTCACAATCTTCTATCCAATGCTCCATCCAATCAAGGTTGTTTGCAATGTATAAATGTAAAGCATCCCACACTCGAGCAACTATATGAAAAAATAACAATTCACTATCATTAATTAGATACCATTACATGCATATTTTAATACAGTTGAATATGCAGGATTAATAAAAAAACAACAAATCAATATGATAAAATAAAATTGGAAAAATACGTGATATATTAATTCCACAAAATCTAATAATTACCTTTGACGGTCCTTATTGTACCTTTCCCCAATAGGACCTCCCCTTCAATTTTGTTGATGGAGTTGAGATTCCAAATGCAAGGCACATTCATATTTTCTATTAATTTAGGTAGATATTCACTAATATACACCATGCATTGATATACAATATATCCCTCAACCATAGAACCCTCAAGATGTGCTCTTTTTATGACAAGATCCTTCAACGACTTCAACTGCCTCTCCATCATCCACATCGACCTTGTGTGTACCGGTCCACATAATTCAATCTCCTCAACTTGGTGTATGAGGTAGTGTTCTTGTGCATTGAAAAATGTTGTAGGTAGATACTGTTGCATTTCACACATTAGTTAGGGAATTTCTCTCTTCTAATACCTTCTATCTTCTTTATGGATTTCTTTTGAGGAAATCCACCTACAAATGATGCAATAAAATAATATCAAGCCATATATAAAATTTGCGGGCAAAACATAATATGTCAATAAGTTTTGCTACAAATCACGGACCAAGTACATTTTCCATATAAAACATTAATTACTTACCTCATGTATTTTCCAAGAACATAAATAATTTGTTATATGTTGTTGTGAAAGTCGTACGGGAGAGATAAAGGTAGAACATATTGTATCAAAAAACACATAATTATTATTTATTTCCAAATAAGAGCATAAAATTAATAAAATAGTGCATACCAATAAGGACATATATTAAAAACTCACAATTACCTTAATGAATGTATGTCAGTCATGTGTTTTAACCCCACCAAAATCACCTTTTTTGTTAAGATATTCTTTATGTTAGACGAAAACCCTGTCGTAAACCTGATTTTTCTGATGACCTCTTTTACAATATTGCTCTGTTGCTCCGTCAACCACCAAGGAAGACTAATATTCTGTTGATGACCATCACCATTAGAATTAATGATCACACTTTGCAATGCATGATTAGCTTCTTGTATGTCACTACAAATCTTTCCAATTCTGTCTTTGTCAGTCCTTCCATCTAATATTCGTCATAACAATTCTGTTATGTTCTTCCCGATATGCATTGTATCAAACAAATGAACTATTTGTAGGTGCTTGTAGTATGGCAACCTACTGAATTGCATCGGGTAAATTTTCATTCCTCATGGAAGCCCATTCATGCCTTAACAACATTCATGAAACATCAACAAAATCAAATTAACACTAATTAATCAATATAGGTACATACCGCGCTGAACATAATTCACTAAAAAAACAAAGATTTATATAATATATAATACAATTTGAATATGATTGTCATTGATGTCAAAGGAGTTCAGTGAATGACAAAAGGATAACTAAAGACATGATGGTAGGGTAAACTAAGTGAAAGACAAAGGAATGACAAAGGAAGTAATGATGTGGCAAGTATGATGACGTGACATGTATGGTGAGGCTGGAAAGACACATAATGGTGTTTTGGTGCTATCAGGAAGTTAGTGTTGTAATCTGACATCATTATGGAAAAATATGGCAACTTTGTGAAACTTTGGAAATTGACTAAGTATGAAAAAGTAGTCAAAACTACTCTAAGAGAATGCTGACCATAATTCATGGTTTGAATAGAATGCCCATGCCACAATATCAGGCTATTCTTATTGAACTGGATATCTAGCCATGGTATCAGTTTTCCTTAATCCTTTCTGAGGAAAAAGTTATAAGTCTACCAAAACAGGGTTTCAGGATAAACCTTGGAGAAATTCTTGGACATGTCTAAGTGTTGGAAAAATGGTCCAGGTGGCCTTTGATAAATTTATTTTCACAATGACAGCCCTTGGCGGGCATTTCCAAACGACCTCTCAAAATCTTGTTCTCAACACTTCGACAATTTTCTTGTGTTTCTCAATATGCAAAATAATATTTTTCCTACTTTTTGCATATACGACCATTGTAAGTCATCCTGGAAGTATGGATGGATAGCCATTTCAACAAAGAAAAAATCCATGCCAATTTATGAACCTATTGACATACACCCAACATCTGGCAGGCATTTGAAAGTGGTCTTCCAAACTGCTTATTTACACTTGGACAAATCTCTTCAAACCCTAAGTCACCAAGGTGATTTTATTTTTTTCATCAAACTAGGAGAGTGAGACATTCAAAATGTGAGGAACATCATACTGACTCAACCATGCCAATATTCTCTCCTGCAACCTCATCATCTAACCTTGGCGGGCATTTTGTTGGGATAGTGCAAATGAAGGTGAGAGGCACTTTTGGCAGATTGATATATTCCTCCTCAGAGCCTCTTTGGGAAATATGAAACCATGGTTGGATGCACCAACCAACATAATAGATCCTATCACTTTTATAGAATTTTTCTCATCATCCTATGAGAGGTGGCACACATTTCCTTGAGGCCACTTAGGCATATTTTACCAATAATTCCATACTTAGACAATTTGTCCAAAACGTACGGTGGATTTTTCATTTCATCCAAAACCTGAACTAATGCTACTAGATGATGTATTACACCTTACTGAGCACACCTATGTTGTTTTCACTCCCAGACTCATCTTCATTTTCCCTAGGCAAGCATTTTACTGAACTTTGGTGTAAGACGACCTGAAACCCTATTTTGGCAGATCCATATCTTCTTTCTCAAGCATTATCAAACTAATGTGAGAACATGGTCAGGTAGAAAAGACATACACCTATAGGATGACCATGTGGTGCGGTCATTTTCTTCAACCCACAAATTATGGTAGGCATTTCCCTAGAGCAATTCTAACTAATTTGACAAAAAATCCTTCTTTTGGGAGACCTGTATCTTCTTCTTCAAGGCGTTTTTTTGAGAACCGAGGCCATGGTCAGATAGATATTTCAACAAAATATGGGATGACAGGTCATGGTGGAAATTTTCTTCTTCTTATGAATTATGGTGTTCATTTTCATAAGGCAACTGCTTTAGCATAGTTTTTCAACACTTAGTCAAAATCCATAAATTATCATACCATTACCAACTACTACCAGAATGTAACAATGACATCATGAGACATTAGGACACCAACATGTGTTTTTCAACCTCATCACACATGCCATATCAACACTTCTTTTGTCATTAATGACCTCCTTTGACATCAATGACAACCATACTCAACAGTGTCCTTGTGCTAATAAAATTCATAGGGTGACATAGATCTGTTCCTTATTGAAGTGGTTATCCACCCATGTTTTCAGTTTTCCTTATGATGGTCACATGTGCAGGAAATCAATCTGCCAAAGTAGGAAAAATATTGTTTTGCACATTCATAAATTTGGGTAAGTATTGACCAATATTCCAACAATACATAAATAATTTGGCATACCTTGACGATTTCTATTATATTCCAAATTCCATAGGTGAGGTGTCATTCTTCTTGGTTTTTTTACATTCTCTTCTTTACCATTGAATTTTTCTTTGTTTTTAGTTCAATAACTATGGTTCTTAGGTAGAAAGTTCCTATACTCATCAGACACTTCCTTTGCTAAACTCCTTGAACAACGAGATTTTATCCTGGGACCGCAAGCTGGACATGCAAATTTACCCTTTGTTTGAAGACCTACAAGATATATGAATTAGTGTAGTGAATTAGAATTACCATTTAAAATAATGCATGATATTTTCAATAGATATATATAATATTAAAGAACAAAAGAAAGTAACAATATACCACAAAAATCTGTTAACCCGGGAGCATCATGAATTGTCCATCCAAGTATTCGATGGAATTGAAATCGTCTTTGCCCTATTGGTATAGAGATGTCATACATAGTGATGCCAATCCATAACTTCAACAACTCATCGATAAGAGGCTAAATATATACGTTCATATCTTTAACCCGGTACTTACCTAATTGGTCCAACATACACGATTAATTATATTTAGCTATATGTCGTTATATATAAAAGACATAATTATCATGCATGAAACAAAGAAATGAAATATTTAGTGATCAGACTTTCAAGTAAAAAAATACAAATTAAGTAAATACCTAGAACAATCATTGCCAACATTGTGTGCTCTCTCTTGACCGAGATACAAGGAGGAAGGTTATTGAATATAACAAAAACATGCTACACTGAGTAGGTAGAACAAATCTCTCCAAATGGATTGACACCATTAGCTACCAATGGAAGTTTAACATTATGAGGTTCTTCTTTGAAAATTGGCCACTTTTCTTCGATGCACCTAAATGCAGACCCATCTGCAGGAATTCAAAGAACATCATCTTGACTTCTGTTCTTTGCATGGAAATCCATAAACTGTGCTATACTTTGACACCTGAACAACCGCAGGAGACTTGGAATTATTGGAATATAACGAAGAAATTTGTGAGGCACCTTTTTTGTCACTTTATCGGTTCGATACCTACTTGTTTGACATTGTGGGCATTCATTTTCTAATGCATATTTTCCATAGTATATGATATGATCATTAGGACATGTATCAATAGATTGATACTCCATTCCAAATTCTTTCATAATCACATATATCTCTTGATATGCGCGTGGTAAAATATTTGACGTTGGTAATAGAAATTCACCTAACAATATACAAAATTCAAAAGAATAAGTCAATGTAAACAATATTGATCATCAATATCGCATCCATACTTTACAAATTAGATAAAAATAGCAATATAGGAAAAAATTCAACCCTTTATGTACATGTGAACATGCAGACATAAATAATTAACAAATTACATACCTTAGTATCGATGTGAGACATGTGTTTGATAAACCATTCAAAACCTTCAAGTTCACTAACAACAATATAGCAGATATAAGATTTGTTTTTGAGCCTTCATAAAGAGGTTGATGTGCCTTCTCGAGTAGAGGATCAACACCATGACTATCATCCTGGTTGTCCTCATCCATTGCAACAAATGTGTCTTGGATCAATCTATGTATCTCATCTTCCTCATTTGTATCAGTAACGTTATCTCCATCCATATAATCATTAAGAACTTGATCAACTTCAATATTCTAACCTAGATGTTCATCACCCTGTAAATGAGTATTTATGCTAGTACTTGGCAAATAACTCTCTGGAAGGGGACATTTTGGGGGCATTGTCTATATATTTACAAACAATGTAGTAAAATTAGTGTGTATAGAACATATAATAAAACGATAAGAAATTTTACTGAAATTCATGACATGATGACTATTACAGAGAATACATTAAAAATTGAATAACCTCTTACCAAGGGACGATATTCATAACCCCCTTCGGCGTGCCTCTTCTCCCTACAATGTCTTTCAGCTGCCGTTGTTAAAATTATTCTTCTTTGCAATTCCTTGAAATCAGAGCAAAGGAAATAACATTTTCCATCTCCCCTTTCCTCTAATGCCACTCTAAACTGAGCAAGCTTCCTTGCATTTTCATTCATAGTGAAAAATCCTTGTAGTGACAAGTAATTATCTTACCTACATCATACCAAACAGTAACTTGTCAAATACATTAGATATAAGTATATTTCTAAATGCATTATATTATATACCAATTTCTATAAAGAAAAAAATGAAGACTGTGATGAATAGGATTGTCATTGATGAAAATCATTTTGGAAAAATATTGTAATTTGGTGAAAAACAGGAAAATGACCAAGTGTTGGAAAACTGGCTCAAGTATCCTTAAGAAAATTCCTGCCACAAATTGCGTGTAGAAGAAAATGCCTACACCATATGGGGGTATTGTAGATTGATATTTGGACTACCTGACCATGTCTTTAGATTGTCTTGGAAGTAGCTGAGGAAGAAGCTATGAACCTGCAAAAACAATGTTTTAGGCAGATTGGATGAGACTAAGAAAATTGTCTAAGTGTTGGAAAAACTGGCTCATGTGCCCTTGGGAAAATGCCTGCCGTACCTTATTGGTGTATGATAAAAATTATCTGAAGCTATAATCCTACAACTTGTTGAAGAGGCTATCTCACCATGGTCTCAGTTATCAAACAAGATGTTTGATGAAAAAGATAATGGTCTGCCAAAACAAAGTTTCAACCAATTTTGCACTATTCCAGTACTGGAAAAATTGCCTCAGTGGCCTCGGGGAAATGCCCACCCTATCTCATAGGACGATGAGAAAAATAATATGAAAGTGGGATGTAACTTGTGGATGGGTGCATCTAACCATGGCCCCAGTTAGCATGTGGAGTATTTTACGACAAAGATATAAATCTGCCAAAAGTAAGAAAAATATTATTTTGCATTTTAAGAACACAAGAAAATTGGTGAAGTGTTAGATTCGGGAAATTGAAAAGGAATTTTCAAATGCCCGCAAGGAGGGGTTTTATTGATGATAAAATTCATCAGGTAGCATATAAATGTTCCTTGGTGAACTGACTATCCATCCATACCTTCAGGTTGTCTTATCATGGTCTCATATGAAAAATATCAATCTGCCAAAAATAGGAAAAATAATATTTTGCATAGTGAGAACAAAAGAAAATTGACTGTGTTAAAAACAAGAGTTTGAGAGGTCAGTTGGAAATGCTTGCCAAGGGTTGTCATTGTGCAAGTAAATTTATCAAATGTCATGGATCCATTCTTTGGTAAGTTTTCCATCTACTCATGACTTCAGGTCTCCATAGAGTGTTCACACGTGTGAAATAGGAGTTTGCCAAAATGGGAAGAAATATGTTTTGATGTTCAAAAGAGGTTGAGAAGCTATTTTAAAATGCTTTCCAGAGGTTGTGTGTGTGTCAACAGATTTGTCTTGTGATATGGTCTTGTTCATTGTTGAAATGGCTATCTAGACATGCTTGTAGGCTTC
>LPNX010269578.1:29172-45038 GCA_001517045.1 Pseudotsuga menziesii | reverse complement strand
ACAAGTGTTGTGCAATGGCCTTTGATTTACTCACAAGGATACCTTGATAGTTTGGGCATTGGAACACTAGGTGGCCCAAATGGTCCAAATGAAAGTTGTCCTTCTACTATGGAAATCAATTAACACTGTGTCAATGAACAATAGCTTAGTGGAGCATTGGGTCTATAAAATAAAATGAATTGGCTAGAGTCATTGTTGTTTGGACCCTCTTGTTGCAATTACTCTAGTTTAAATAAAAGGAGGGAGTTGTAGGGTTGTTAAATTTGTTCGTAAGGTACATGACCCGAAGAATACAACTGTTATTTTGAGCCTCAATGTTAGTTTGTATCCCCCAAAAAAGGATGCATGCTTACCTTTTATGAATTTAAAACCAGATGATTGTTGCAGAGTATGACTGATCTCTCTAGTTATGGATATGGTTGATAAAGAAATCCAGGCTCAATCCGCGCTCAATGAATCGCAACTATAGCAAATGTGCTGAAACTACATGAGTCAGGCGGTACAACGGATAGACGATTCCATGTACATTCTCACATTATGCTTTCAATGATGGAAGGATTGAGTTTTTAGCCTAGAGACTCCATGGACACTTTGTGTGCTTGTCAGAGAGGGACAAATTTGTAACAAAAAATAATTTTTTTAAGCTGAGTAGATTTGTGAAGATTCAGCAAAAAGAGAAGCCTGCTCTAACTCAACAAGGATAATTATTAATGCCATTACAACTTGACCCATGCATAAACAACCAAGAGATATTAATTCCATTACAACTTGACCCGTGTGTAAACAACCAAGAGCTGACGTTGAAAGCTGGCATTGGTTTCGTGGGTGTGCAAATTAGATAGCCATATATCGTCGATATAGAGACAAAAGTTCGTTGAAAATTAAAAACGTTGATATTGCCACGATTTTTTCACCATGATAAAAAAATGAAGTATTAATCCACGAATGTTCAAAACGTGGAAGTATTTCGTGGAAAAATCCCCCCAAATGTATTAGTGCAACCTTTAACCCTTTGCAATTCTCATTCCATCGATCACTTATCTTTTCGCTCATCGTACAACTTCTCCCAGAGGATTCAACGTCTATCATTGACCTCTCCACTCATTAGATCTAAACCGTCGAACTTTTCACCTTATACCACAAGCGCCTTATCCATTATTTTAACCACTTTACACTTCTATCTTGTAGTCCTATGGGAAACAAAAATCTTGGTCTCCCTTTAAGCACCCATCTTATCATCCCATTGGACATATTTCCAAAATTAAAATGTATAAGCTCCTTATCTCACATTAAGCTCCTCTTCTCACTTGTTCACCAAAATAGTTCTAATAGCCTCAACGAAAAGAGAAACAATGCTTCGTAATTTGTATCATCCCTAAAATATTTGAGAGAAAGACGAGAAAATATACAACATTATTACCAACAAAAGTTGAATCCACTCTGTTGCCATCACCAATATATAAAGAATGTGACTCTCCTATCATGTATGTCAAGCAAGTATCCTGAAATGTCGGAGAACGGGGACAACTGCAAAGTCTGGTCGAATCATTCACTAGTGAAGTGACTAGATGATGGAAGACACATCAGTCATGAATGCCCACATGGATGATTTGCATCAACTTATTTTATTAAAAGGTTTGGAGGTAAAATACTAACAATGGAAGCTCAAATTCTATGCAAGGCATGGATCCACACATTCACATCGAACGATGCTAGAAAGAATGTAGGAGAATTGGATAAAAGATGAGAAATTTTGGCAACATTTCATCCCTCCCACACTAGATAATATCCCAGAAAATGGTACTAGATGGAAGAAGCGAGGGGTGGAACATTCACTTGGAAAAAATTAAAAGACAATTTCATCAAGGACTTCTCATTCTCCCCAGCGGAGGAATGCATTAAGGAGGCGATGGAAAAAATCAATAAATTTATAGATCCAAAGACTAATCTTAGGTCAACTAAGGACCACAGGTCAAATTTGACATGTAACAATATTCCAACCAAGACAATCCAAATGTCCACCGGTTATATTTAGAAAATGATAAAACCATCGGTAAAAGATTCCGTTGGAGAGTCGATCACCCATCGATAAGGAAACCAATAAAATCAATAATGAAAGTAAACATGGAACAAAAAATTGAGCCAGAAATATTTACAGAACAAGAATTTCCTCCATCCTTCATAGAATTCAAAGATGGAGATTGACAGATTAATGAAGCAAAAGCACTAGAGTTGATGGATGCAAAAAACAAGATCGAGGAAGTTGACACTTCTAATGACGACCGTCCAAAAATGGAAAAGATCAAGTACTATTGGACTGAGAAGCAAAAAATTGACATAAATAAATTACTTAAGGAATATCAAGATGCATTTTCAAGAGACTATAATAATATAAAAGTGCTTGTACAAGAAATGGGTGAAATCAGACATCAGACTAGATGCTAAACTAGTGAAAAAAACACACATACAAGCTAGCACACAAATATAAGAATATTGTCAAGAAGGAAATAAAAAAAATGTTGGAAACTAGAATCATCTACCTCGTAGATCAGTTAGAGTGGGATATCGCTATGTTCGTCTAGCCAAAGAAGCAAGATCCAACAATGTTGTGCATATGCGTCGATTTTTTAGGATTGAATAAAGTTACGTTGACCGACCCATTCCCTACACCCTTTTCCAATGAGATTATCATTGAAGTCGCTGGTTATGGATGTTGTTCTTTCACATACAATTTCTCAGTTTATAATCAAGTCCCTATTTCTAAAGAAGACCAACATAAGACCACATTTGTTTGTGAATTTAGATCGTTCGCATATAAAGTCATGCATTTTTGTCTCAAGAATGCACCAACATTCTTTTCAAGAATTGTTGTCAAAGATTTTCAAGATTACATATATAAAATGATGGTTGTGTACTTTAATGTCTAGGTGTTTAATCTTTGCTTATAGATCATATGCAATGTCTTCAACTCATGCTGGAATGATGTCAACATATCCAACTATCATTGAATATCATGATGTGCATCTTTGCAACACCAATCATGATATTTCTAGGCCATTTCCTCTTCAAACCATTGGTTAATCCAAATCAAATATGAGTGCTTTTGGGACATACAGGATACTATAAAAAATTTATCAAACATTATTCCGGTACTACATACCCACTCGAAGAACTATAAATGAAAATGCATAATTTCAATGGTTGTATGAATGTGAGACGTCCTTTGAGCTACATAAAAGAATATTTGGTAGAAGGCCCAATATTTAGGTTTCTAAACTAGTTAGTCAAGTTTCACGTCAATATCAATGTTTCCAAAGTTGCAGTCGATGGAATCCTCACTCATCCCAAAGATGATGTAATGGACTACCAAAACGCATATGGCCGTAGAAAACATAACAATTCCAAAAGGAACTATTAGACTACTGAGTGAGAGGCCCTCATCATGATATTTACTCTACAAAACTACATACACTATATTTTTTCCAACCCCTTCATATTCTACATTCACCATCAAGTTTTGAGATATCTAGTGAATAAGCCACTCCACTATGGTTGAATATGTTGTTGGATCCTTCTATTCCAAAAATTCGAGTTTGAAATTATTATTCGACCAGGGAAGGCCAACATCGGTCCCAACCATTTATCTGGAATTGAAGTAGGTGAAGAACTTGACGACATTGATGATGACCAACTTGACGTGCACCTCTTTTGAGTCAAAGCAGTCTCACCATAATTAGAAGATATTGTACAATTCTTGCATGAGGGTCGAGCACTAGAAGGAATTCCATAAAAGAAAAAGAATATTTTGAGAATGAAAGGTACACCATATGCCTTAATGAATGGATTCTTGTATAAACTAGGACCTAACGATATTCTTCAAAGATGTTTACTAGAACATGAATGTCGAGACAAAGTCAATGAAGCACATAGTGGACCTGTTGGAGGACACTTTCAAGTTGACACAACCGAGAGGAAAATATTGCAAGTAATATTATGGTGGTCGACACTCCAAAAGGACTGTCGAACTTAAGTATCCAAGTGTGACAAATACCAAAGGATGGGCTAACCATTACCCAGGAATGAAATTCCACTACTATCTATCAATGCGACCTTCACATTTGAAATTTGGGCCATTGACTTTGGCAGACCGTTCCCTGTTCCAGGTTGATAGAGAAGAGCATGTTATATTATTATAGTTGTTGAGTACATCAACAAATGGGTTGAGGCTAAGCTAGTGTAAATATGTTCCATTGAAGTGGTAGCCAAGTTTATTTATGAAAATATTGTCACAAGATTTGGTTGTCCACTCACCCTAATAAGTGACTAAGGCACACATTTTGTTAACAAAACTATCAAAGTGTTGGTAAATGAGCTAATGATCGGCCACCACAAGAAAAGAACCTATATTCCATAGTCAAATGGAGAAATCAAAGTGTTTAACAAAAGTTTGAAAAAAGGATTAACAAAAAATTGTGGTATTGAAGAGGATGTTTGGGATGACAAAATTCCCGCTATTTTATGGGCCTACTAGACAACGTACACATGATCAACGAGATATACAACTTTCAAAATATTCTATAGAAAAGAAGTAGTTATCCCTTACATTTCAAACAACAAAGAGATGATTGATATTATCCGTTCACATGGATATTACTAAAGAAAGAGATGATTGAAAATTTGAACTTAACAAGTTGGAGGAACATCAACGACTGACAATTCATCACCAAGAGGTCCAACAACAAAAACAAAAATCTTGGAATGATTAACACATTTGACGGAAATATTTTGTAGTCGAAGACCTTGCAGAATTATATTATAGTTGGATAAAAGGAAATCCCAAGAAGTTATACACTGCTTGGTTGGGAGCATATGTCATTGAATAATTTAATAACAATGGGTCAGTTCGACTATGAACTCTTCAAAGATGAGTATTCTCCAAACTTGTTAACAATGCCCGACTAAAAAGATATCGACTATAGAATGGGTGTGACGCCAACCGATAGTTTTGTCACTAGTTGGTTTAACATCTTATCCTCATGTTTGCGCCATATTGTTTATTTGTTAATTAAATAATTGAAAGAAAAAAGGAGGAAACTAACAAAACAGTTGGATAACGACCTAGGTTCAATACAAAAGAATGCTTAGACATGGTTGATGGCATGACTCTTGAATACAATGACCATATATTAGGAAGTGGAAAGTGAGCAAGAACAAAGGATGAGGAGCGGTCTCCAAACCCCACCTAGACCCCACCGATGAGATGGACCAACTAGTCGACAACCATCTGACCATTTGACACAACATCATAACCAACTATGCCATTCAAGCCATGTGGATAGACTGAAAAATCAATAATGAGAGGACAATTTGCATGTTAGAATAATCTTGCATCTGTCAAATCGACAATCAATGCCTTCACCTTCTACTCCAAATCAACCATTGATCCCCCCACCTATAAATACACATCTAGAATAGGATTGAGAGCACTTTTTCAAAGAGATTGAGCAAGTTCACTTAGCATCCACTCCAACTCAAGCCTTATAAAGTACACTCATGACCTCCTCATCTTGATGTCTTTGTATCCCAAACAATGTAGGGGCCAAATAACATGATGCTGCATGTAATGGGATAAGCATCATCTTCCATCTCTAATCAACCACCTCCCATATCTCTTTATAATAAGCTTCCACATTATCAAAATCACTTGCAATCTTTTCCTTGCAACAATCCATGGCCTCGTAAATAAAACCCATAGAGGGCTTACAACCATCAACCATGCAGAGCATCTCAACTATTGGATCACACATTTTTAGAACTTTCTAAGCATTTTCCCAAAAGCTATTGTTGCTTAGAAATATATGTTCAACATGCTTTCCCTTTGACTCTTTTGAAAGGTGAGATATCTCCCACTCAGTAGTGCAAACGATACTTCTTATGCTTGGTTTTTGCTTGACAACTATTTTCAGAGTGATGTAAAAAATGGTAAACCTTGTATCATAAGGCCTCAACAACTCTATATATGCATTTTTCCTGTACAAGCTCAAAGTGAGACGATGGCTAATGATGAAGTTTGCAGTGGTTTTTTCTCTTCATATTGTCTCATTTACCCATGGAAATATGAGTAAATCATGCAACAATACATCCAAGCAATGAGCTGCACATGGGGTCCAATAAATAGTTCTATACTTCTCCATGATTAGCTTTCCTGCACCAACACAATTTGAGGCATTATCGATGACAACTTGGACTGCATTTTTCTCCCCGACTTCCTTAATCACTTCATCCAAAATTCTGAAAATGTATTATGATGTTTTCACCTCATTGATTGCATCAACAACCTTAAAAAAATATACCCATTAAGGACAATAAGCAAGAACATTAATCAAGGGTCGATGGTATGAATCAGACGAACCATCGCTCAAATAGTGCAACATATAATCTCCCAATTTTTTTAAAATTCCACCAACATGTTTGTCACTCTTTCCTTTGTTATTTTTAAGAGAGTGGTCCTTAAGGTTTTGGATCTAGTAGCAACATACCCATTTCTAAAATTAACAATCTTTTTAATTTCATTTTTAAAACATGGACTTCTTGCCACATTAAAAGGAATGGCACATCCATAAAACATTTCAACAATAGAATCATCAACTTTATGTTTGTCTACAGGTTTCGAAATGTACTTAAAGTAGTTGTTCCACTTCCACCTATTGTTATTGGGGTAGAACTTGAGACTCCAAATTTTGAGGTGTGAGAAGCAGTTTCAAGTGAAGAAGACACATCAATATCACTCTGAATTATTTTCCTTTTTACTTCCCTTTTCCCTCTTTCTGCTTTTGATTTGTCATAATATTGTTTCACTGCAAATTTTTGTTCATCTGATAATCCTTTACATCCTACCATGCCACCTCCACTTCCATTACTAATACCAAGAAGGTGGTCCACTACCTGAGTTAAAGAACCAACAAACTTGTGCCCATATAGCATACAGGTAACATATAACCCTTCCTTCTTGACATATTTCCATGCGTATGCAGAAGATTTATGGGATGCCATTTGATAAAAGTTTCTGTAGAACGAGTCTCCAGATATGTATTTAATGTATCATTTAATTTCATACAATTTACTGTTACAAATTACGATGATAAAATTTTAATTTTGTAGGGTGAATCTGATAATTGATAGCCTGATACATATTATAGTCTACAAACTTTAGTGATTGGATACAAAATATCCTAACAACCTACATGTTACAAACTACAATGACAGACTCACACTACATAGAGGATAACCAAACAATAAATTTTAAAAATTTAAACCACTTATAACTTACAAACTTACAGTTTTACTCTTAAAATTGTAAATCTATAAAATAATTAATGAGTAAAAAAATTTGAAACCTGGAGTGGAGCAAAGTTGCTATTGGACTTGGAACTTAGAGGTCAGAGGCTCGAGCTTGAATTTGCTGTGAAAAATCCAAATGAAGTTTGAAGATCCCTAAAGGTTGAAGTTCAAGATTCTCTTTAGTTTGAACTCGGGTGTCCACTGTCCAGACTCTTTTCACTCCATGATTCCACTGTCAGGGCTAAGGGAGAGAGTTAATACTTAGTGAGGTCACACATAGTCTAGCATTAAGTAGTTGCAATAGTTGGGACTTGGGAGACTTGGATCTCTACTCTCAAGTCATGGGAGGCTTTGTAGTTTGCCATCGAGCCTCAAGGCAATTCAAAGACTGGTAGAGTCAACTTCAAGTGATGGTCCAATGGGAGACTCTACACTCTGCTATTGGGTGATGATGTTGAAACATGATACACTGTTCACTTGAAATAATGGCTGTCGACGACATTCCTTTCTCCACAAACTTGAAAAGCTCAAGTTGTAGCCTATTACAACTCGTGGTTGGAGTTCACACGCATTAGATGAGTGAAAAGTAGTAATAAACAATGATGGAGGTCCCATGGCAGAGGTGGTCTTGGTCAAAGGAGTCCGGGGTTTCCATTTACCCGCTAAAAACAAACTCCAATGAATTTATGTCGTTTTTAAAATAAATTAGCTGCAAACGAATCCAACGAAACTGATGGTTTGTCCATTGGAGCCATCATTTTGGAGTTATGTCAAGTTTTATCTGGCTTCCCAAGGAAATTAAGGGAAACTCAACAAATTTCAACTAGGGGCATGTTGTAGGAGCCTATTCAACCAACTAACTAGGTCCTCTAACCGATCACCACCAGGTCGGTTCAATCGGTCGGTTAGACTGACATAAATAATTGTAACTAAATAACTGTCTGTAATACGATATATATAGGCCGATAAGCTGTGATTCTCACATTTTATGATAACCTTGTACATATTCTGGATCTAATATAATACAAGTGTTGTTTTTGTTTCCTGATATTTGGTGTTTTCCTGTAAAAATAAAGTGAAATGGTTTATATTCTAAACTTATGATCTTTATATTTATGTAATACTGTAGATTACAACATTGGTTATGTTGTCGGTTGTACTCCTAGGATTTAGAATATGAATGCATTCGCATAAATGATAATTGAAGAAGATATCAAACAATGGTGGAATAAAAAAGTGACGAATTATATTCAGAATTATGCAGAAGGAATGAACTTTCATTAGCACAAGACAGAGAGAGATTCTTTACTAAAACGCACCAAAAGTTCATCGAAGTTGTCCCACATGAATTGAAATTTTTTATAGACCATATTAATGAAAAAAATAGACCCAACCAATGAAAAACTATTAATGCACAAACATAATAATGATGGACAACAAATATGTATGAGTGACTATAAAAGATATGCGGCAAATTCTATGAAGAGCAAGCCATTGAAGAAAGGACTTCTCTAGGTGATGTCGAGAAAAGATTTTACCATCCCAAAGTTACTATTTAAATTCCTGATTGAGCATAGAGTAGGCCACATAGCCGAAGCATGACCACTGTTAGAGGAAGGAGAAACATCAGATTGGGAGCAAAAAAAACAAGACAAGGAACGTTTTATTCAAGAATGACAATGGGAGTATTTTCTTAGCAAATGAGTCAAGTAGTTAAAAATGCCTTTATCACCTTGAAATAATCGGGTTGGTAATGGGGGGGTCACCGACCATATAAATATGAGTAGATAAAGAGATGACCACAATTGACAACAAGTGATGAAAAGATGAAGCTTTCTGAAAAGATCAGTCCACCTCGACAAAATAGAAACACAACCAACTATAACCCTTCTACATTTATCCAAAAGATTGAAAAAGAGAAAATATTCAAGAAGCGAAAAGAAATTAGACATATAAATAGTCCACCAAGAGGGAAAATAATTATATAGAAACCGAAAATAAAAGTCGAGATTCAAAAATTCCTTCCTGATTCAAGGGAAAGTCGACTAGTTAATGGAGAAGGTGAGGAATCGACTCTGGTAGGGGGGCCCTAGTCGATGGAGTTGACCCTGCAGATGGATATTGGAGTCCCTAACATAATGACACCAATATCTGCTATACTAAGCCTTATATCAAACATACAAAGTGTTGGAGAAATTGTCACGAGACTTGGGACTGAGACCAGGTGTTAGTATCATTTATAGTTGGCTCGATGATTATGGACAAATTTTGGATCGACTAATGATATCAAGACTTGAACATGGGAATTGGGAGAAATATAACCATAATTGATTTAATCTATTATACTATGAACATGTTGAGGTACCTCCTGCCAACAATACTATTGATTTAAGCATCTGATCAGTCAGAAGCCTAACCTGTTGGAGACGATTATGTAGAAGAAGTTAAGTTTTCCTAGGAATTGTAGTCGCTCTAGATAGTCACCCAGTCTTCATCCAGTAGGTCATCATTATCATCATTGTTGATTCCATGTAGAAACATTCCAAATAATATTCCATGTAAAAATATTAATATTCTCAATATGGCTTTCACTACCCAAATAAATTGTCTTATATATGACAGGGATGGAGACCCCCGAAAGCATTGGTTTGTGTGTGAAGCATTTTGGGAAGCTAACATTGTTGCAAATGAAAATAAACAAATAAAAATGTTCATAGGAGGTCTATGTGATAGATATTTGAGTTGATATATTACTTTTATTAAAAAATGGACCAAAAACAAAGTAAGAAATCAAGAAGAATTTCCTGGAATTATTCCAGATGCAAGATAATAGACACTTGGACCCACATATACTAAAAGCTATAGCTAAAATAGTAGGGGAATATAATCGTGAATACGATAAAATATTCAAATATATCCTCAATGAAATTTCCTCTGAGATGGAAGATTCCATCCTTATCAAATGGTTTGTAGTGTTTAATTGATCAAAGCTTCAGGATCTTTAGGTTGGAATGAACCTCATTGTGAAAGAAGGTTGAAGGAGGAAGCAGCAATTCAATGTACAATGATCAAATAGTCATGGTGAAATTGAATAGTCAAGAGTCAAAAATTGGTCAGCATAACAGTACTCCCATTATCCTTAATCTCTGTGTAATACAATGTTGATATAATAGGGTGAATTCGAAACCACTAGGTGTGATTCAAGTTCACCAACTTGGACTAACTCCAGAGCTCACTAACTGAGGAAAAATCACCACTGAAGGATCAATAGTTTAACTAAATACAATTAAATCAGTTCACAATCAATTAACTGATCAAGGTGGGTAGGAAAAGGTTCCTAAAATCCTTAATTCATGCAAATGTGGTGCTAGGCTAACTGGATATGAACTATTTGATGCCCATCGGAGGACAACTCAACATAGACTATGGTTAACTGATGATGGGACTCCAATGACTCAGTGTGGGTTCCTAAATTATAGGGTTTGGCCTCTAGAGGTCCTAAAGTCATGCAAACTAGTGCATCAAATGTTAGGTGGGCCATATATGAGTTCCCTATGGCACTAGTTAAGTGGAAACATATTCCTAAGCTAGGAAATGACATTTAGAATATGGTGATCAAGGGAGGATTATAATTAATCCTAACCCCCCACCACTAATACAAACTTAGAAAACCTGGGCCTTGGCAACTAATATCAAAGGTCACCCATACAATCTAATGCAAAAATTAATTACTCAATAAACTGAGGAAATGGAGAAAACCTCATGGTAGACCCCCCCGCTCTTCAAAATGAGTAGCAAAACCAAGAAAAATAACTGAATCAAACCTTTACACGAATAAGAGATATGAGATAGACAAATCTCTTTTTCAGTGAAATATTTGGTGAATATGTCCGCAACATGCTCCTCTATAGGGAAGTAATGCATAATGATAGCCTCATTATGCACTAGTTCCTATATGTAGTGCATGTGTACTTCAATGTGTTTGGTACACTTCCTATGTACTGGATCACTAGATATCTTGATTGCACTTTGATTATCACAGAAGAATTCTATTAAAGGACAAGTCTTAATTCAAAACTCTATTAGAATCCCATTTAACCAAACTTCTTGAATAGTTTCATTCACAGCCCCTCAATACTCTGCTTTAGCTAAAGAGAGAGCAAGCGCTGCTTGGTTCTTGCTTAACCAGCAGATTGGTCAATATCCTAACATGAAAAAAAAACATGGTGTAGATTTCCTATCAATATTATCACCATCCAAGTCTGGATCAGTAAAACTGATCAGATATAGCTGAGCGCCAGCAAAATAGTGGATCCCAAGCTCTATCGTACCTTTCACATAATGCAATATGCGCTTTGTTTCTTTCCAATGCAACTCATGTGGCTCTTGCATGAACCTAGAAACAACACTCATAACATAAGATAAATATGGCCTTGAATTGGTGAGGTACAATAGGCTACCAATCAATTTTTTGTAGAGTGTACTATCAAGCAGGGGTGTATAACCACCTTCTTCCAACCTGATGCCATATAAGAAGGGGAAGGATGTTTATTTACAACCAGTCATGTGGAATATTTTGAGAAAATATTATATGTATCTGGACTATGTAATCATGATCTCTGAATATTTTTTATTCACTTCAAGGCCAATAAACTTCCTTAGCATCCCTAGAATAGTCATGGAGAATGCATTGCTCAAAGATAGCTTTATATCCCTTAATCCAGTAGCTTAGCCACTAGTAATGAGAAACTCACCCACGTAAAGAACAATCAACATTAAGGAACCTCCCTTCTGTTGCATGTAGACATTAAATCCAGACTTGCACCTCTCGAATTTCTATGATAGTAGAAAGGCATCCATCTTGGCATAACATGCCCTTGGGGCTTGTTTGAGCCCATACAAATATTTCCTTATTTTGAAAACCAAGGATGAATCTTCAATGTATCCCTCAAGTTGTCTCATGTATATCTCCTATTCCATGTCACCTTAGAGGAAGGCACTCTTCACATCCATGTGATGTACCTCCCACCCTTTTGAAGCTGCAATGGACAAAACTAGACTTATGGAATCCATTCTTACAATAGGAGTGAATGTATCATTCTAGTCCAGCCCATGAACTTGTGAGTACCCCTTTTCCACTAACCAAGCCTTGTACTTGGTAGTGGATCCATCTACTACTAGTTTGGTCTTGTAGATCCATTTTCATTGAACTAGCTTTCTCCCAGGAGGCAAGGAGACAAGCTCACATGTCTTGTTGATTTGGAGTGAATTATACTCATCATCCATGGCTACCTACCATCTTGGATCATGGAAATCCTCACTATAACACTGTGGATCATACCCCATAATCACGAAGCACCTCTCTAGGAGAATTGGATCTGTATGGAAGAGTGCAAGGTTTTCATCTTGATATTGAGATCTTGTTCTTCTTCTATCAGATGGATCCCCAACAATACTCCTAGCAGCTTCAATGAGTTTTTAGGCCCATTTGGGCCTTGGGTTGGGAGCAGGTGTTGTATCTGGATATGGATCTCGTTGAGCTTCATTCACAATATCAAGATATTAATCATATTGATCCTCATCTTTGGAATCTAAATCATAAATATTAGTTGAGACATCATCATATGCAAATGGAATTCATTGAGTAATTATACCTTCCTCTTCAACTGATTGTAGATCATGCAATAAATCTTCATTGAACTGGACAATTCGCTCTATGAAGCATCTTATGGTTGCAAATCCATTAGTTAGTAAGCCTTTGCATCATCTGCATATCCCTTCATGCAATCACTACTTTGAGGTTGGAAGGCTTTCCTCTTGTTAGTTGGAATTTTGGCCCATGCTTTGGAGCCAAAACCCCTCATATGTGAGACAATGGGCTTATCTCCCATCAATGCTTCAAATGGAGTAAGCCCAATTACTGACTTGTGAGGCACTCTGTTCTAGATGTATGAAGCAAAGTTCACTGCTTTATCCCATAGATATGATGGAATATTTCTTGCTACAAGAAGGCATGTATCTATCTCTTTCAAAGATATATTCTTCCTCTCAACTACACCATTTTGTTGTCGTGTGTATGGGACTAAATGTTAGATTTGAATACCTGTTGAAGCACACAAATGCAGGAATTTTCTTTTGATGTACTATCCTCAATTATTGTTAGGGTACACAGGGTACTCCCAAAGGACCGAACACCAAGAATAGCCGCTTCACACAAACAGATCACAGATCAATACACCAATGTTTGTCACGTGGTTAAAACCATCGAGAGGGAAACAGTCCACGGCCCCGGCCAAATAGCTACTTGGAGCAATTTATTATGCAAAAGAAAGAAAGTTACATGAGCTTCTCATAATCGATCAACTAGCCAAGGACCCTCTATGCTCTTTAAATAGAGATCATAGACCAATCGAGTGTTAAGCCATGGATCAATGGTAGGTATGATCTAAGAGAAGTTGAAACATTGGATCACTCTATGTCTAGAACATATCATGACCGTCGGATTAGAATATTTACTAATGCATACTAAAGAAACACATTTTTACCTAACAGATATATTACACAAGTTGATCTTAACTAACTCCTAAGTGTCTAAATATCCTAACATCCCCCCTTAAGAACAACTTGGGATAGGATTGAAGGATTTACAATAGGAGAAGGAAGGAGGCATTAGAGCCTATCCCCCCTTAAGGAAACATTCCTGAACTCCTAACATAGACCGAAGTTTAGAAAACTTCGCTTCTGTAAGAGACTTGGTGAAGATGTCTGCAACTTGATCATCTGTAGGACAATAGAGCACTTCAATAACACGATCATGAACAAGATTTCTGATGAAGTGCATGTGTAGCTCAATGTGTTTGCTACGCTGATGTAGAACTGGATCTTTGGCAAGCTTGATGGCACTTTGATTGTCGCACCAAATTGGAGTAGGTTGTTGCTACTCGAATCCAAACTCTGAAAGGATCTATCGAAGCCATAAAGCTTCCTGACTGGCATTAACTGCTGCTCGATATTCTGCTTCTGCTGAAGAAAGAGCAAGAGCTTGTTGTTTCTTACAAGCCCAAGTGACAGGTCCAGACCCCAGACTAAAACCATAACCTGCAGTATACTTCCGATCATCAGGATCGCCGGCCCAATCTAAATCAGTGAAACCAACCAAGAAAGGTTCCCCCCCTATACTGTAATGAATCCCAAACTGAATTGTACCTCGAATATATCGAAGTATTCTTTTTGCTGCTTTCCAGTGAATTTCATGAGGAGTTTGCATATAACGGGAAACATGACCAATGGAAAAGGAAAGATCAGGACGGGAATGAGTCAAGTATAAAAGACTACCAACAAGCTGACGATACAAGGTGGCATCTACTTCAGGGGAAGTACAAGTGGTAGAAAGTTTGACTCCAGACTGGAAGGGAGAAGTGGCTGGTTTACAATCTTCCATGTGGAAGCAACGAAGAAGGTCACAAGCATAATTAGACTGGGAAAGAAAGATTCCTTCTTTGGTTTGCAAGACTTGGAGACCAAGAAAATAATGCAAATGTCCTAAGTCTAACATTTCAAAGTTTTGCTTAAGACTGGATTTTACATGGGTTATAAGGTTAGGGTCACTACCAGTAAGGATAAGATCATCAACATAAAGAACAAGTATGATGAGATGGTTTCCTTCTTTCTTGGTATAGACATTGGGGTCAGAATGGAATCTAGAAAAACTAGTGTCAAGGAGAAAGCTATCCATTTTGGCATACCAAGCTCTAGGAGCTTGCTTAAGGCCATATAAGGATTTCTTAAGGAGACAAACAAGGCTAGAGTTATTCTGAACATATCTAGGAGGTTGTTCCATGTAAATTTCCTCATGTAAATCACCATGTAAGAAGGCAGACTTGACATCCATTTGATGGAATTCCCAGTTATGTAAGGCTGGAAGGGAAAGAACAAGGCAGATGGAGTTCATTTTTGCTACAGGAGCAAAGGTTTCATTGTAGTCAATCCCTTCAACTTGGGAAAAACCTTTGGCAACTAACATTTCCTTAAGTCTTTCAACACTTCCATCTGATGCATACTTAGTTTTGTAAACCCATTTACATCTGACAAGTTTTATTCCTTTTGGAAGAGGAACAAGATCCCAAGTATCGTTCGCCATTAAGGAATGATATTCTTCATCCATAGCTGCATTCCAATCTGGATTTCCTGAAGCTTCTGCAAAATTTTCTGGATCATGATTCTCAGAAACTTGAGCCAAAAGAGAAGAGGCTCGTTGAAACTAAGAACGTGTTCGACGTTGATCTCTAGGATCACCTACAAGATCACCAGCTACTTCACATGTTGAACGGACCCATAGAGGAAGTATTGGTGCTGGTGCAATTGGAGGAACATGAGCAGGCAGAGGTGGATTTTCATCCTCACTGTCATCATCAGAAACTGGAGTTGGAAACCTGTCAAGGAAGCTGGAAGAAGAAGAAGAAGGCACATTCGCTGAATCAGGCTCGTAGGCCAAAGATGGAACACCCGCTAAGTTAGGCTCACAA
>LPNX010269578.1:0-28629 GCA_001517045.1 Pseudotsuga menziesii | reverse complement strand
TTTGAAGTAGAAGAAGAAGATGCAGTATAAGAGTAACCAGAAGCACAAAGTGCATGTCCATGCGAGTTAGATTCTGAAGACGAATCTAGGCTGATGTGGTGGTTCTTCATTGTTGCTTCCAAGGCTGTCATCTTCTTAAAACATTTATATTCATCATGATTATCTTTCCCACAAAAAATGCAATGACGCTCAGTCTTCTTTCCTTTTTGCTTGGATCCTTTGTCATTTTTTGAAGAAGGAGCTGACTGAGAGGGTTTGGGACCCTTGTTGTTTTGCTTATTATTGCAAAAATTATGTTTCGTGGGAGGCTTGGACTTTTCTTTCTGTTGGGACAATAAGGCTTTCCCAGATGTATCTGCATTGTTAATTATTCCAAGATGAATGAGCTTATCTTTCTCTCTAATTAAGGAATCACAAAAGGATTCAAGACTAGGCTCTACATAGATGGCTGCAGTCAAGGATTATTTCATGGAGTAGAATGTAGATACAAAAACAGAGTATGCAGGTCCAATTTTGGAAAGAATATGATAAATACATTGTTTGTCTTCTTTCTTAATCTTGCATTCTGCACATAATAGTCTAAGAGTTTTATACTTAGATAAATATTTTTGAATGCAAGAAAAATCATTGGGATTCAAGGAAAGCAACTCATTCTCAAGTTGATGACCCCGAATTTCATTGTGTTTACCAAACACAGATTCCAACTTGTTCCAAGCAACATCAGGTTCATCAATTCTAGATATGTGGAATCGCAAATCAGTAGAGATTGACATCCCAATCAATCCACGAGCTTCATCACATCTATTTGCCCATTTAATTTTCTTATCATCATCAGTGGGTTCTGTTTCTTTCCCTGAGGTTATCCTAAAAAGTCCCCTACTTCGTAGAACATCCTCCATACGAGATTTCCATGAGAAATAGTTAGAAATTTTAAGTATAATATCACAAGGGGAGGCCATACTGTCAAATAATGGTTGAAAGAACAGAAATTAACTATCTGGATGCAAAGAGCTCAAAAAAATATGCAGTTTTTAAAAAAACGGCACTTAAAACGGATTCCGGATGATGAAGTTATGCTTGATCAAAGAAAATGTTGAAGATGTCCCCAATAGTGATGTGGCAGATATTAACTTGACCAACTAAAAAAAAGAAGCCCCCTCTTCCCAAGATCAACCTTTGACAATCACTTTTACAATAAAGTTGCTTTTGAAGTGAATCATTTTTATAGAATAAGTGATGTTCACTTTTACAATAATGACTTTTAAATAGTGCGGCAATAAATTAAAAGACTTAAGTGACTCACTTTTATTTTATTTTATTAATGTGAAATGCACTTTTACAATAAAGTAACTTGAAAATAGAAATTGCATGCACTAAAAAGTAGCTTGATGAGACTTGAACTCAATACTTATCAATGTGTAAAACAACTTTGGACCAAGTGAGCTAAGTTTAAAAGGTACGTAAAAGTATGGAAAGAGGAAGGGGGCTTTTTTTTTTTTACTCTTCTCTCTCGTTTTCTGTGCTTGCTTTCTTTTCCTGCAAATCACAAAAAAAAAGAAAAAGAAAAACAAATTTTTTTTTTCCACACAATGGGGTTAGATCTTGGTTAGCTTACCCGGAAAGTCTACGTTTTCAAGTTTTCTCGTTGTTTCTGATTTTCCGTGATCGCACAAGGTGCATGGAAAAGAGCATACGTAGTCGAGAAGACAAGAAAAAAAAACTTTCCCTCACTGTTTCTGATTCATTGCAATCGCGCAAGGTGCACGACAAAGAGCATATGTAGTCAGGGAAGACAATAGTCTGAGACTAAAACAAAAATATCTAATAATAAAACTGATAAAATATGAGGGATTTAAAAAAAATCCGTCACTGTAACATTATATCTTCAGATTTTCCGAAATGGCTGTTTCTGGAGCAAACGAAAATGGTTTTCGGTGAAACGAAAATTGTTCCCAAATGGAATCGGTGCTCTGAACGCAATGGAACAGCTCCCATAGGCCAAAAATGCATACAAAATCCAAAAACCAGAAACCCTTTCAAAGTTTCGGCAACACCGGTTCCAGATCTTGATCAAAACCGAAAGCGGCTCTTCATAAAAGTTCTGATACCATGTTAGGGTACACAGGGTACTCCCAAAGGACCAAACACCAAGAATAGTTGCTTCACACAAGCAGATCATAGATCACTACACCAATGTTTGTCACGTGGTTAAAACCCTCAAGAGGGAAATAGTCCACGGCCTCGACCAAATAGCTACTCGGAGCAATTTATTATGCAAAAGAAAGAAAGTTACATGAGCTTCTCATAATCGATCAACTAGCCAAGGACCCTCTATGCTCTTTAAATAGAGATCATAGACCAATCGGGTGTTAAGCCACGGATCAATGGTAGGTATGATCTAAGAGAAGTTGAACCGTCGGATCACTCTATGTCTAGAACATATCGTGACCGTCGGATTAGAATATTTACTAATGCATACTAAAGAAACACACTTTTACCTAACGGATATATTACACAAGTTGATCTTAACTAACTCCTAAGTGTCTAAATATCCTAACAATTATATGAGCTGAGTGCTTTAATATTCTTCCCAAGAGTGTTCTTAGCTAAGGCCTTGAAAATTTTAAAGGTTTCAAACACCTCATACTTATGCTTAAGGAAGTATATCCAACAATTCCTTGAGTAGTCATCAATGAATTCCACAAAGTATCTGGATCCATCATAGATGATGTAGGCATTGGTTCAGAGACATCACTGTGAACCAAATCAAGTGTAGAGTCAACTCTTCTTTCCTTCCCAACCTCATACCTTTGCTCTGGGTGCTTACTACCAAGCAACCGTTACAAACACCTCTAGAGGACTTGATGAGAGGAAATCCCTTTACCATCTCTTCATTGTGAATCTCCTGGAGATAATTGAAATTCAAATGGCCAAAAATTCCATGCCAAATCCTACTTGTATCATTAGCACGAGTCAATAGGGCACTTGGATATAAGTTAGGAAGAAAATTAGAAAATTAATATGCCTTAAAGGGATGATTTGCAGCTCCTTTCTTTATCAAATTCCTAGTAGGTATTTATGAGATCTTAACTGAGTGAGGATAAAATATGACTCACTTGGGTTACCCAATATGAGTCATTTGGTATACATACAACAAATTTGTTGTCAGGGAGGGCACATAGAGGACATTCTTGAACATTCCATGCTCAAATTTGATTGAACCTTTTCCAACAGTTGGGATTTGAGAGTCATCTACCATGTGAATTCTTGGTCCACCAGAGGGATCTAGATAAGAGAATGATTCTTTGGAGGAAACCATGTGGTTGGAGGATACAAAATCAATGAGAAAATATTGTGACTGAGAGAATCTTGCCTTAAGTTCATGGCATCCCTCATGATATTCAGTCTTGTTTCCGGGATTAGGCTTCCTTGCATCTTTAGGAAGAGAAATGTGGTTCTATTCAAGGAGTCTAAACATTTGGTCTATGCTTTTCTTCATACATAGGCTCTCTGGATGATTCCCTCTCTTGCAGTATGAGCACTTGGCCTTGTCAAGCCTTTTGTGCTAGTCCTTCTTGGAACCTAAGGCTCCTTCTGAAGGATTATGCTTCTCTTTAGGCTTGAGTTAAGTTTTCTTCTTTTCCTTTCATTTATATTTCCCCCTTTCTTTCACATTATTAGTCTCCCCAACTAAGAGAGCCTAATTTTCGGAAGCTTTGAGAGCTCCCATTTGTATCATCTTATCTTGTTCCTAAATAAGAGATTTTTGTGAAGGAATCAAAGGATGTAATTCACCAAATAGGAGTTGTTAGGATCAAAGAGTTAAAGGTGGATACAAACACTAAAAATTATGGGCCAAGTTTGCTCAGAATTTAAAGCACCAATTACCCATCCTTCTTGTTAATACCACACTACTTGCACTGCATGACCAAGTATTTTAATTTGGAGAAGAATTTTTGGATGGTTCCAAAGTTGTTGGGATGAAGAGTAATTAAGTAATTATCAAGAATATGGCCTCTTAGCTCATCCTGTTTGATAAACATAGATTCAAACTTCTTTCACACTTCCTTTGGAGCTCTTAATCCTTCAATATGGAAGAGTAACTCCATGGAGATATGAATGCACATGAAGCCAACTGCTTGATCCATATTGTTCAAATACCTCAAATTTTGAAGAGCCTGTTGGGTTTTGACCTCCTTTCCCATAGTGACCCTGAATAGACCTTTGTTGTGCAACACAATCTGCATATCAGCCCTCCAATCAAGATAGTTGAAGGGTGTGAGGATCCTGGGTGTCAAGGCTGATGAATTCTCCATATTGCAGCTTTAGGGGAAGCACATTTATTCTTAATTCTTCAATTTACCGACAAAAAAACTTCAATTCGAAGGAAAACAAATTCAATCACTCTCGACTTTGACATGTGCACATTCTCTCGGTGCATCACACATGGCTAGAATTTTGTGGACAAAGTCCAGAGGGAGCAAGGAAAAGATACCAAGAATTATGCAGAACCCAATTGATTTTGGTTCATCACTAGGAGGTTTTTGAGGATTGAAGTTGGCCTGATTAACTGCTCTGATACCACGTTTAATTTAAGAAAGCTTCAGGTTCTTCAGGTTGGAATGAAACCTCACTGTGAGAGAATATTGAAGGAGGAAGAAGCAATTCAATGTACAATGATCAAGCAATCACGATGAAATTGAATAGTCAAGAGATACAAATTGGTCAACATAACATTACTCCCATTATCCTTAATCTCTTTGTAATACAATGAATATACAATAGGGATAATTCAAATCCACTGGGTGTGATTCGAATTCACCAACTTGGACTGACTCCAGAGCTCACTAATTGTGGGAAAATCACCATTGGAGGCTCACTAGTTTAACTGAAGACAACTAAATCAGTTCATAATCAGTTAATTGATCAAGGTCGATAGGAAAAGGTGCCTAACCTCCTTAAATCATGCAAATGTGGTGCTAGGATAACTGGAGATGAACTAATTGATGCCCATCAAACGACAAATCAACATAGACTAGAGTGAATTGATGATGGGACTCCCATGACTCAATGTGGGTTCCTAAATTATAAGGATTAGCCTCTAGAGCTCCTAAACTCATGCAAAATAGTGTATCAAGTGGTAGGCGGGCCCCAAATGATTTCCCCATGGCATTTAGACTATGGTGGTCAAGGGAGGATTATAATTAATCCTAACATGTAGCTGGTCGACTACCATGAATAAGGATGACATTAAATTTATACGAATTCAATACATATGATGATGCTTTAAAAAAGGCACAAAAATTTGAATCTAACACCGACCACTTAGGTGGGCCATCCGACAGTCGAGTTGAGGAAAAATTGGAGCATATGCAACAGTCATTGCAAAACCTAGCCTTGAGGCATAACGACTTGTGTTGCACCAATTGTTCATCTGAAGGACACAAAAAAGACTCATGTTGATACAATCAATGACCTATCTATGATGACAGAGCTTCCTTCCCAGAACAAAGAAGATATTTGCAAGAAGAATAGTGACTCTTTCCTAAGGAAAGGCGTATTGAAAACTTTTGAGTTGCTCAAACATCATACTTCTGTGATATTTGAAAAATATTTGAATTGCATATGATCGAAGAATTCCCATATAACATCGACGCGGTCAAACTAAAGTGGTGTGTAATATTTGCAATACTCAACATTACATCGCCGACTGTATAAAAAATATGAAGACCAAGTGAAACCACGATACACTTTACCAAACGTAGACTAGAGAACAATATAATCATAAACAACATGAATATAATCGACACAATGAGCAATGCAACAATGGAGAATATTGCAGACATGGTGGATATCGTGGTTGATGATGCAACAACTGCAACCACGATCATGGCCGACTGAGATGCTCTATGTGCTATAATGAAGAACATTTGAGTCCCAACTATCTTTTGAAGGACAATATGGATTTAAAATTCTATACTAAATGTGGTGTTGGTGAGCATTACCTAAAGGATTGCCCCGTTATGCTAAAAAATATTCTAAGTAAAAATAATCTTAATAAGTTGTCTGGTGTTCCTAATAATGATGATGAAATTAAACATAAAAAAACGATACAATTAAACATAAGAACTTGCAAATTGTTACACGAAAAAGGCACAAAAAATGGGACTGATAATGCATAAGTAACAAAACTTCCAAGTAAGTATTGCAATTACCCTAAATCAAAAGAAATATATATTTAATAATGATTCTAGAATTTTTGAAGAATTAGCACAAGAAGAAGACAATTAAGATTGTAGAAACAAAACATTGAATGAGTTATTGCAATTACTTACCAAAGAAGAAGTTGTTGCACAATTGATTGATATTATGTATACCATTAAGAAGGACACTAGCAATGAAAAAATCCTAGAAACTTATGTAGCCTGAGACAAAAGGAGAAATCAAATATTGATCCTCTTGTCAACCTTGACATTGACAGATATTGTATCTCACAATTCGTACTCAACTTTGGAATGCAAGCGAACATCATGAAAATAGCAACGTGGGAACGACTTAGTCGACCACAACTATCAAAATCAAGAATCTACCTTAAGCTTGCTAATCAATGCCTCATCAAACCTATTGGTGTCTGGAAATTGGTGAATACTGGAATCATGGGTATTCACACGCAAGTTGATTTCGAAATCATTGATCCTCATGATGGAGTGACATATTTTCTAGACTTAGTCTGTCGACCACGGGGACAAAAATTGAAATATTATACTTCATTGGGGAAAGACCGTATAAAACTCGAAGGATATAGTAAGAAAGTTATTGTTCCAATCCATCCATCAAGAGAAAATCCATGGGAAGAACCAGATGACCAAGAAGGAGGCATAAGAAGACTATATCAAATAATTGGCAATAATGAAGATAATATCAAGCCAAAAGAGAACAGAGAAATTCATCTAGCATCACCTCTGCCAATCGGCTACAATTATGACACCAACTTATACAACTGGTAGATAGAGAACTATGAAATGCATGCGAGAGATTGTTGGTCGATACAAGCCATCCCCCAACGAAAAGATAAACAATGATTTGCAATCTCTATCATTCCAAAAATATTTAAGAAAAATACGAGACAATATCCAATGTTAGCATCGACAAAATTTGAAATGACTGTGTTACCATCACTAAGATATAAATAACGTGACTCTCTTGTCTTGCATGTCGAACAAGTATCCCAAAGTGTAAGAGAATGGGTATGATTGCAAGGCTTGGTCAAATCATTCACCTATATGGTCAAAGACACATAAGTTGCAAATGCCCATGTGGACAATTGCATCAACTTACTTTTTTGAAAGGTTTGGAGGTAAAAATCTAACAATATAAGCACAAATTCCAAAATTTGTGCAAGGCATGGACCTACACATTCACAAAGATGCCACAAAGAATGGAGCAGACTTGGATACAAAGATGAGAATTTTTGGCCACGTTTTTTTGCTTCCACATTAAATGATCTCCCAAAAAAATGGTACCAGATGGAAGAAGCCAAAGGTGGAAATTTCACTTGGCAAAATTTAAAAGACAATTTCATAAAAGAATTCTCATTCTCCCCAATGGAAGAATGCATTAAGGAGGTGGTTTAAGAAATCAAAAAGTTTATAGAGCTGAAGAATAATGCCAAGATGACCACCGACCATAGACCAGAGATGACATGTAATAATATTTTGACCAAGATTATTCAACTATCCTCGCGACTAGAACTAGAAAATGATAACTGTCGGTAAGAGCTTACATTGGAGATCTGACCATCCTTGAATAAGGAAACCAGTAAAATCAATAGTGAAAGTATCCACCAAAGAGAAAAGTGAACCAAAATGATTTACAGAAAAGAGGGATACTGACCGATTAATGAAGCAAGGGCACCAGAGTGGATGGATGCAAAAATAAAGATCAAAGAAGTCTACATCTCAAATGACGATCGTCCAAAAATGGAAAATATCAGGGAATATTGGACTAAGCAACAAACAACGGACATAACTAGTCTACTTAAAGAATATAAATACATGTTTTCTAGGGACTATAAATATTTAAAAGGGTTAGTAAAAGAAATAGGAGAAATGAAGATCGACATCAACTCGAATGCTAAACCAGTGAAAAAAAGCTCGTACAAACTCACACACAAATACAAAGAAATTGTCAAGAAGGAAATATAAAACATGTTGGCAGCCATAATCATCTACCTGGTAGATTAGTCGAAGTGGGCTATCCCTATGGTCGTCCATCCAAAGAAGCATGATCTGATGAAATTACACATATGCATCGATTTTTGAGGATTGAATAAAGTTACACTGACTGACCCTTTTCCTATACCCTTCGCTGATGAGATTATTAATGAAGTTGTCGGTCATGTGTTATATAAAATATATATAACATAATGAGATATATAAACATATATAAAAAAAGATCAATATTAATTATTAATATTACTATATATTTATATTAATAAATAAGAAATGATTAATTAAATTAATTAATTAGAAAATAGATAGAGATGTACCCTTTCATTTGAAAAGGCACGATAAGGCTTATATAAATCCCTACCAATGTAATTGTAAAATCATCATTCGTATTCATTTTTTACTCTTATATAAGTATACAACATGGAACTATTTTCTATTGGACTATTCAATTGAGATAGTTTTCGAGAATATCCGGATAGAGATATTACATTGGTATAAAAGCCAACCCGTCCTTGGGATTCTTTTGATATTTGGCTTGTAGCCAAACTCTCAAGGTTTCCTTGAATCCAGATCTTTGATCTAACACAAACTTTTAGCCATCTTTGTCGTGACCTACGACCCTGCTCCTCTTCACTCTCACGTTATCCCCCCTCTAGTTACTAACGCCACAACATGTCCCTTCCACGTGCTCCACCACCACGATAGCTCCAATCCCAACCCCCTTCATACTCCATAGCCATGCATCCTTCCCCGAATTTTCACCTTAAATCTTAAAACCCAAATTCTAAGCATTCAATTTTTTATATATAATAACACATTATTATTAATATTATTATAATCCATATATTATCAAACTCTAATAAATATTATTATAGCTATTATTTTGAAAATAATAATTGTTTTGTAAATTAAAAAAAAAGAAGTCAAAGAAGTAGTAAAAAAAAAGACCAAGTCAAAGAAAATACTAAAAGAGCGGAAATCGAATCTTGGAAGATATTGAAGAAGTCATTGAAGCCAATTACACATTTATTGAAGAAATTATGGATTCCATATATAAATCCACATTTTGGGCTAAGTGTCCTTATTGCGAAATGGAATTCCAATATTCGACACTTTTTAAGAATTACAATCGCTCCTATCCAATATGTGGTAAATATATTATTATGAAAGACGATCAAGGTAACTCACAATTGCACTCACAGGGATTGGAAAGCAAATTAGGATACTACAAGGAAAGCAATAAAAATCTACAATTTGAGATAAGTAAACAAATCATCCTTGATCATTTGACAGAACAAGAGAATCATCGCTTAAAAGATCAAAATCAAAGTAATGAAAAAGCTAATGCAGATATCGAGAAATGTTATCAACTAAGAATGAAGAAATATCTTAATTAAAAAATCATAATCAAGATCTTGAAGACAAAATCAAAAGGTCAAAAAATAACGAAAAATCATTTTATAAGACTGATTTAATAATTTAATAAAATGTTTTATAAATAATTCATGAAATTCATTAATGGGAAGTTTTTTTATTAGAAAAAAAAATTTTGAATTTGCTTTATAAGTAGAAGAGCATTTATAATTTTTATTTTATAACATTTGTCTTTTTACTGAGAAAAAATGTTGTATATGATATTTTTGTGATTGAAATCAAAATACGCATGATCTAGCCTTTTGACAGTTTCTAAAGTCCCCAAGACATTGTACCCACTTGCTTGAAAATATCCCAAGCCTAAATAATTAAAAACCCTCACACCTTTAAAACCTCATACTCCCTTATGCATTCCTACACTTCACCAACTCTTCTGAATTTGAACATGCAACGATCTACTATCCTACTCAAGCTCACTAGAATAACTCTCACTCATCTACGCTTTCTCCAAGCCTTCGTTGTAATTATCCTTTGGGTGGTTTGGGAGAATATTGTCAACAATCGCTATATTTATCTATGACCTTTGACCCTCCATTACTACTAACAAGATTGAAGCTTGCAATACAGCATGTCATCAATTATGGACAATCAAAGTTATGCCCTAAATATTAACAAATTTCACAAAATCTAGGGCAACTGATACTCAATATTTTAGAAGAGATAAAATAACCCTCAATAACATGCTTATAAATCAAAATCCACCTTCTATATAAAATCTATGAACAAAAGCCACAAAATGACAATGTCCTCGCAGTTGCTAATAACTATTGCAACAATAAAAAAACTATAAAAATATAAAAATTATAGCCTTGACTTCAATAACCCTATGCATACCTTGAATTATAACCTCGACTTTAATAACCCTATGCATACCTTGTTTTTTTATCTTGCTCTTTATCAATACAACAGAGATCCCAAATTAAAGTGCAAAATGGAAAACATATTATTATTATTTAAATATATCAATACCAAATGGTTACTTTTGGATCTCGCAACATGCCAAGAAGGGAAGAATTATAAATTAAACATTATTTTTTATGTAAGCTATCAAGTATGAGTGCAAAAATCCTCATAGCATGAGGAAACAAAACCATTGAAAAGATTCGACCCCATATTTCATAAAAACATTACATCGCCACGGAGTTTGAATAAATAGAAAATCGTTTGGAACCCTGAAATTTTTTTGGTAAACAAAATTGTAAATACTTTATTTAGCATTTACCGTTCAACCCCCTCTTTGGACCGGTTTTGTTGAATCCTCTGTGTGAGAGATGTTTTGGAGATTTGTGCCACTATGAACAAAAGCATAAGTGGATAGGGAATGAGGATCGTAAATTCATAAACAATTAATGTAGACATCTCAAGCCATGGTGAGCCTATAGACTTTTAGTGATTTTAAACATTGAAGTTACATTGGAGCCTTATTTAAATCTTTTATTTAAAAACAAAGAAATAAAATTATATATATCATTGTTTAACTGGGCCACTTGAATATCTGATTTTAAGCATTTAACACAACCATTTTCACCTCATTGATATAGTAAACTTAGTCATTGACCTTAGCAGCAATGAGATCGGGATATGGCAGCCTGTCAAATAATTATCTCAAAATGGATTTAATGAAATACTTAAAATAAAATGCCAAAATTTTAATAATGAAGTATGAGGCCTGCTGGATTGTGAAATTGGGTTTTTAATTCTTTAATCTAAGTCTATAAAACTCAGAATTGGGTCTGGAAAACTCAGAATTAGATTTGAAAAAAGTGCAAAAAGGCATTGCATCTGATAAAGTTCAGAAGGCATTTTGGCTAAGAGTTCTAGATAGAATACAGGTGTATTTCTATGTATATAGTGTTATGGCAGGGTATATTTCCATATATATATATATATAGTGTTATGGTAGGGTATATTTTAGCTTTTGAAGATTTTCTTTCAAGGGCGTTTATCCTTTCTATGGTGTTCCACATTTCGAAATGGATTTGGGTCTGAATAAGCAACAGGAGATGGAACAAATTCTTCACATGAAACTTAATCTCGAGCTAAAAAATGGAAATAGCCATTATAAATAAGTTATTAGATGAATAAACTAGAGCATAGAAATAACATCTCTTACTAAGGTTCATCCTCGCGAAATAAATACTCAACCAACCATTTGTTTGGATTTTTTCAAGAGTTTACAGTGAACAAAATTAACATTGTTCTCCATGCAGAGGAAGAGCCTGGAATTCGAATAGAGGGAAAAGATAAAGACAATGAACCCATGAAACAAAGCTTTTGAAACAAGCTTCACGAGGTTCGAATCCATTAAGTTATGCAGCGTTAAGGACAACATATTGTCCACACATTAGTCCAAGGGTTATAACATGCATTAAATCGATTTTATGTTCATTGTAATGTGCATTGAATGCATAGGTTCCAAAGGTCTACTATAGTGCAAAGAACAAATGGCAGAGAAGAGGCAACATCACATCATGGTAACATATGTCAAATGAAACCCCTTGGATTTATTTCGGGGGTGACCTCATCTGCAAAGAACCAATCATAAAAAGATATTTTAAAATTGAAATAAATACAATTGCTAGTTGCAAAGTTTAACATAGGAAACTAGAAAAATTACATTGAAGTATAAATCGATTGATATGAATTCACTATTCATATATGATCCACTACAGGGACATAACAAGTTTGCCCCTCTACACATTGATCCAACCACATACATGTCCTCCATGGTTGTCTTCCTTTACACAAACAAATCATGTGGCTCCAATTTATGATATTTGTTATTAATAATAACGGTTTTGGTAAGGTTTTATAACCATTATTATTATTTTTAATATTAAATACATGTTATATGTTTTTAATCTTGCTTCTAGGATAATACATTTTATCTTTTCTTTTTCCTCTCTCTTTATTTTTTACTCTTTTTTCTTTTTCTTTTTCAAGGTAGCAAAACCTATCAAAATTACTTCTTAATTAATAGTAAAGACAATAATCATTGGCTTCTATCCATGAATGTGAGTTGGCTCATTATTATTATTAAAGAAAAACCATGACATTTGAAATGACAGTTTGTAAGGGGTAAACTTTTCACTTCTTCCATATGCGTCTAGAGCTTGGGCCATACTTATTTCTATACATTTAATGAAGAAAATATTTTAATAAATCAAAAGCAATTATATATCTGCAATTTTATATCTTACTTTGAAACAAAAAAATATAGTTTCAGCCTAAATAGTATCCACAAGAAAACCAATATCCCTAAATAATATCCAAAAGAAAGCCTAAAGTTTTAACAAGAATGTTTTTTTAGATAATAGACCTATTTTTTTAAATGACATGAAATTAAACTTCTTAATTTTTTTTTCTTTAAATAAAATTCAAAAAAAATTGTTTATTTTTTCAAATTTGAAGTTAATTTCTTTTTTTTTCTAATAAAATTTTTATAAAATTATATTTTTTCTTTTTTAAATTAAAATAAATTTCCATCAGACTTATATATAACCATATGGCTACTCCAACATCCTTACAGCCCTATTAAAAAACAATTAATGACCTTTATATAGTTTTTACATATTTTTTTACATAAAAACTTATAATAATTAAAATATAAGTATTATAAACATTATTATAAAAAATTTAAAAACTCAAAAAACAAAGTTATATTTTATCACTAATAAGGTTTGAAAAAAAATTATAACTAGAAAATTATAAATTAAAAATATATAATTAAAAGTAGTGATAAAATATAAATTTATAACTTAAAAAACAAAAAATTAAAAATTATATAATTAAAAGTGGTGATATTATAAAAATCATAGTTCAAAATAGGCTTTAAAAATAAACCAAAATATTACTTTATTTAAATAAATATAAAAATAATTGAAAAATATTATATATATAAAAGAAAAATACAAATAAATTCAAAATAAAGCATTATCCATACTTTATTGATTAAACATAGAGAATTCACAAAATTCACCCTACATATAATCTAGACTTATACAATACAAAATAATCCTTTACAAGCCTAGAGTTTAAAGATATGCGCATCATTCTCCTCAACCCATGACTATGAGTTCTCAACCATATGAAGGCCCTCCTTTGATAAGGAGTCTACATTTTCATTGAGCTCACGATATATATATGTAGAAAGTTGATTTGAGAAAAATAAGCAAGAATACTTTTAATAGTTGTGCGATAGGATTAAGAGTTATGTTGTTGACCTAAGTTGAATCCACCATGCACTTGATTACTATCATGAAGCCCTTGAAAACTTGGAGATGGTTGATACCTCTTTTTAAGGAGAATTTTAGAGCATGATATAGAGTAGTGAATTCATTAACATAGTTGGTGCCATCCCCAACCTAATTTTGAAGGATAAGAAGCGAGAATCTGAGACATTGAGGATAAAGCTAATACCAACAAATGATTCATGACCTTGATATGCACCATCAAAGTGAACCATTCACATTCATGGTTAATAAGTGGATGAACAATTAGGCATGCATGTTTAATCTCGAGGGTAACCCTATAGAGCTTCATAGACACCATTACTTGGGCTACAACCTGAAATGGAGGCACTAGTCGTTCTACAAAGAAAAGATAATTATGCACTAGCCATTCACTCCACATAATAGTCAGTGGAGCCATTCTCACACATTTCAATTGTTAGATTTTAATGGTTATTCAAGATCTTAAAGCATTTAGCATCATAACCATATGCAATAGGATCATTGAAAGATAGAAAAGCACAACACAGAAGAAAGACACAAGAATTTTATCCTGAGAAACCACAAGGGAGAAAACCCAGTAAATTCTTATGTATAGATTTGTCACTTAGCCTCAATGTCAAACAGGTATATAGAGACCAAAAGATCATTTTCACAGCTTCTTCTTCTCTTTCGTAGAGAACTCGTCTTTCTCTCTCTTAGAGCAAACTTACTTGAGTTTGCAGTGTATCCAAATGAGGGAGGATTCCTCCCTATTTATACCGATCATGTTTGTGACCTTTTGGTCTAATAGGGCCAACCTATCCTAGGGTTTCTTAAAAAATACATTTTACAATATTCTTTTGAGGACTATTTCCCTGAATTACAATGAAGGTTTTACCTCAACTCTTACATGACCAATTACATTAATGACACATTCTGATTAGAGGGAAAACATTCCAAAAAGGAGGTACAATAAAATATAATAATAAAATACAAATAATACAATGCATAATATCTTTCGAGGCTACATTTACAACAACGCTCCCTCTTAACAAGGAAGGTATTCTTTCGACCCGGTAATCACCACAACTGGACACAATTTTTGGACATCATCATTACTGGATCACCAACACTCTGAATCATCATTGCTCAATCATCATTACTCTTTATCATCATCGCTTTGGATCATTGTCGCTCGATCATCATCACCAGATCATCATCACGGTTGCAACAACTCTCATCTCGTTGACCATTGTCTAGTGACATCTCTCAAATATATACGTCCTCTGAAATTTCTATAAAGCCAGTCCTTTTTAATGTTGGATGTAGGTCTAGATCCATCTAGGGATTCATCAACATATTTGTACAGTGCCAGCCCTTTTTCATGCTAGATGTACCTCGTACAATGCTAGTCATGTTTCATACTGAATGCAGATCTCTGCAATGCTAGTCCCTTTACATACTGGATGCCCTCGCAGGTTCAGTCCTATTTCATATTAAATGCGGATCTTTGCAGGGTCATTCTTGTTTCATACTGAATGAAGGCCTAACACTATCTAAGACTTCACAAAGCCAATCATGTTTCATACTGGATGTCTTCGTAGGGTCAGTCATACTTCATATTGAATACAGATATTTGCAGGGTCAGTCCTATTTCATACTAAATGCAGGACCAACACTATGTAGGACTTCATAAAGCCAGTCTCGTTTCATACTGGATGTCTTCGTAGGGTCAGTCATGCTTCATATTGAATACAGATCTTTGCAGGGTCAGTCCTATTTCATACTAAATGCAGGACCAACACTATGTAGGACTTCATAAAGCCAGTCTCGTTTCATACTAGATGTCTTCGCAGACATAGTCCAGTTTCATACTAAATGTGGATATCTGCAGGATCAGTTCTATTTCATACTAAATGCATTCCTAGCACCATCTAGGACTTTCTTCTCGCGATGGACATTGGTCTACACAACTCCAAGCTTATCCCTCAAGTATTCCAACTTCACTCTCGCTAGAGGCTTAATCAAGACATCGACTATCTAATCGTCCGTTGCAACATACTAGAGATTCACTGCTCCTCTCTGCACCATATCCTGGTTATAGTGATATCACATATTGATATGCTATGACACACAAGTCATCTCTAACTTGACATCAAACGGTCCTGCAAGTAGCTTTTGAAGCCACACTGCCTCACAACTTGTTGAACAAGTTGTAATATACTATGCCTTGGTTTTACTCAGTTCTACGCTCGTTTGCTTCTTGTTGCACTAAGAAATCATGTTAGACCTCAAGCTCAAGCAACACCCTCGAATGTTATTCCTATTTGTATCACTACCAACCTGATCGGAGTCAACATATCTTGCAAGAAGATCCTCTAATCTCTTGTATATCTGATTCCATACTCATTCGTACACTCTAATAACCTCAACACATGCTTTGTCGCAACCATGTGAACACGTCTCAACTCCACCATGTACTAGCTCCAAGTATTGATTGCAAAGCATATGTCAGGTACATCAACAAACCAATCATATTCCTGTAGAATATGGCATCAACTATATCTGAAGTAGGATTACGCAACAACTTCTAGTTTGACGAAATTGGTGTAGCCTTATAATCCAACATCTCAACCACATATTTTCCTTAGCTAAGGGAAATATCCTATGTATTTTTCCACAACTCTAATCCCAAGAATCATGTCAAGTTTCTCGAACTCTAAGATCTACTGTAGTCAATCCCTGTGAAGTGGAGCACCATCCTCCCTCTACATCTTGTACCCTCAACACCGGGTCATTCTACACTGTAGTGACATGTAACCTCCTCTATTGCATGATTGATCTTGTAGATCCACATGGAAGACACTACAGGCTTCCCTTCAGGTCTCAGAATTACATCCTGGACATCTTTCTCCATAATCAACTGGTACTCTTCGATCATAGCCTCCTTCCATTCTTTCTTCTCGATTGCTTCTTCACAGCTGAAAGGATATGCATTAATGATGTCACACAATAGTACCACATAATTGGAGTGTGTTCAAGGCCTCTTACTTTCTCTGGAATTCCCATCTAGAGAAACATACTTTTCTTCATCTTGGATGATCTCTCCTTCCCAAGTTGGTCTTCTCTTGTGGGTGTTCGCCTCTTGAGGTGGATCTATAGGTCTTTGTGGCTCGGTCATGTTAGGTTCCTCTTCATGTACTTTGTTGTAGTGAACCTTCTTTGAGTGTTATGGTGGAATCATCATCATTTGTTCTTCAAAACAGCCCTCATCATTCTTCTCTTGTAGGTGATTGCATATGATCCTTCCTACAAGTCGAGCTCAGTTGCATGATTATAAACATTTCATATTTTTCAAAACATACTAATAATGACAAGTTCTTATGCACAAAGACATATGTGACATAGTCATGTAACTATCTTAGCCAATGTAATATTTATCCATATCCCATATACATGTGATAACATTTTATATGCCTTCCATCTCTACTAGAACATTATTAAGAGTGTGCACTACTCCTAATATGTCAGCAAAGAGGTTTCATTCTAGATAAGTAGCGATGGAATGTTGTACAACACCATAGGCTACTTACCCATCACATGCAAGTTAGTAGTATATTGTTCATAATTGTAGACACTCAAACATGCATAATACATCAACTGAACATAAATATGTCACACAACTAAACAATACCATTTAAGTAACTAGATATATAGGAAATTACAATTTAAACACTTATCTTTGTTTGTTTGGTGGGTGGACTCCCTATTGATCCTTGTCTCCTTGCAAGAATAGATGGAGTCTCTGACAGTGTGCTTGTATTCATCATCTAATTCTAAGGACTAATGTTTGTCTTGCTCATGACCGACATTGTTGAACAAATCTTCATAGATCAGGGTGTCCCTTCTTCTTCATCAATCACAACTGCATCCCTTCTTATCCAATGTTGAGATGGATAAGAAGTTCTTCTTCATAATGGGTTGAATCCTTCTAGATCAAATTATACATTCCTCATCACTTGAGGAATCCTCCCTTGTTCTCTTCTTGGTTAGTCATCACTTTCAAAATTGTGAGCATTGTTCCTTTTCTTTTTGTTTTCCTTGGAGGATCCTTTGTTTATGGGACAATCTCTTGAGAAGTGGCATTTCTCGTCACATGTGTAGCATCTAGGATTTTTGTAGTCCCTTTTTTTTTATCTATGATTCTTTTGAAATTTCTTGGTTCTTTTGTGAGAGTGATTCTCCCTCTTTCCTTCATTATTCTTTTCCTAATTTGTTAGAGCTTGATCATCACTTGCTCCCATCTTCTCTTCTCTTGATACTAATCAAGCTTCTTCTTGAGTGCATTCCTCCCATATTCTATTAAACTTGATTAGTTTCTTTATGGCGCATATCCCTTGAATGGATGAATCCCATGACCTTGGAAGTCAATTCAAGGTGGTCATCACGATCTCTCCTTCAACATTTTCTTCAATGGCCTCTAGTTTTTCCTTGATCTGAGAAACCCTTGTGAATTGAGACTGAATGGTTTTTGAATGTTAGATATTCACATTCTTTAGTTGATTCCTTAGGGTCATCTTTTGGTTGATGTTCTTTCCTTAAAATAGCTTGGTCAAATCATGTAACATATTCTTAAGAGTCTTCAATGATGATACATGAGGGATGAGGTTATCCTTGATGGAGTCTACAATAATATTTTTATCTCTTATCATGTTCTTATTTTGGTTTTCCTTTGCCTCTTCTCCTTGTGGTTTTGGAACCTCCTCATTGATGTATTTTTCTAAGTCATTCTCTTCTAGAATGAGAGAGATTCTATAATTCCATGCTCAAAATTTATCTGTTTCTTCAAGCTTATCCTCAACATTGGTGTGATTCATCATCTTGATACGAGAACCTTAAATAGAAATTACAAGGAAATAGACCTTACCAATTTGATTTCATGCCCCCTCCCATCCAAGAGGACACGACTACGACTACTGCTGCTATCATTTAACCAGGAAATCTAAGCCCCATGAACATTATCAGAAAAATGCAGTGAAGATAAAAAAAATACACAAAAGCATAATGCATGCAATCTACAACGGAAGAAAATGCATTTTATTCAGAGCATTAATCCTGTTCATAATAAATGATCGATTAAATACATTGCAGAGATTAAACACACAAGAATACTTATCTTAAAAAAGAGTTGCCCCGCAACCATCTTGTTAGGATTATTAATCCTCCCTTGACCATACTATCTATTAGATTATTTAGCTGAACTTAGGAACCTTAATTAATTAATTGGGTTCACCAGTACCATTGGGTCCACTTGCCCTAATGGGGCCACATGTACCAGTTACTAGAGTGCGAGGAACATTGCTAGAGGTTAACTGCCACTTACTGCATGTGCATGCATCAGTTGGGTGCCTCCTAGACCAATCCCTACATTTTAGGAGCCACTGGGAGTCCCGGCACCAACCTCCATCAGTTAGTTGGAGTTGGAACTAGTTAGTCTTAGTTAACTTCCAGTTACTTTCATTTAGATCACAATTAGTTAGCTAGCGTTAGTTATGCATGGCTAATGCATGGCTGCATGTGGAGTAGGCGTCTTTGCCCACATACCACATTAGTTTCACTAAGTTAACTAGTTATTACTTATTGTATGAGTTGGTTGGAAATTTGTCATGTACCCATACCCCATTATCATGCGGAATTAAAATTTCATCGAGAACCTTCACTGTTTATCGAAACACAGGGCATGGTGGTGAACCACATCTTGACATTTCCAACATTGTCACACTCCCTCTCGTATTCCATGGATCAATTCGATGATCTGCAAGGAAATATCTCAGAGGATATTGGACGGTGGAGAGGTAACACAATGAAAATCAACGATCCTAAATGATCCTGCAGACTGGAACCAAATCAACAGTTCATAATCCACCTGTAAAAATCAATGGTGTAGAAATCCCGAGTTGCGGGGCCGAAAGTTACGAAATTTGCGATCTCACTTCCCACAACCCCCATCCCACATCCCGCATCGAAAACAAATCAATGACGGAGAATCATTCCATGAAGATCGACAGCGCGAAGATTTGAATGGTAGGTTTTGGAATTATGGAAATCGCGACACCACGATCCCGCATCCTGCAATTTGCGGAATGGGAATCTGCACAAACCAAAACCTCCGAAATGGAATTCCACATCCCGCATCCCACAAACCTGCAATTTTGTGCAAAGAAGTATTTCTAACAGGAAACTTAGCTTTTCCACTGACTTCTTGGATTGATCTGATCATTCAGGCCATTGCCGATCTAGCCATTCTACCCTGAAACTTAGTTCAAAATGCATTGATGGGAAAACATACATAGATGCCTATAATTGCAGTTATTCAAAGGAACAATGCATCAATTCAACATAGCAACATGTTCATCACATTCCATCAAGCAACTTACAAAACAAGAAATACAGTTGCAGAGAATAACATAGACAAGAACACTTATCTTGAACAGAACTTGTCCCGCAACCAGCTATGTGGCTGCAATGTTCCTCCCAACCATAGGAAAGTGTGCTCCTTAGTCTCTCAGCAACACTTCCACCCCCGAGCTAGGCATGATTTCCTCAAGGAATAAGGGAACACTAGCAGACTCATACATAGCCAAGGTGCAATAACACTCACCCAAGCCAACATAGTTGGGTTTATCAGGATGTAAGGGAAAATATCCCAACAGATGGGTGTTGGGCTCTGATCTACTGATGAAAATCAGACCTTCAGTTTATGTCAATTCGGGTTGGTAAACTTAGAGGCATATCCAAGTATCAGGATGGAAAGCTAGACTTGTTTGGCAATCTATTTATCTTTGAAATAAACCTACTGACAGATTAAAAATACTGTGACTTAAAGATACAAAAATCATTTTACAGGGACAGCTTCATTTGTTTCTTTTCAATTACACAGCAATCTATTTGTGAATGCACTGATATAATAAAAACAATTAAATAACAACTCTAACCCTAAGATATAGACTACAAGGCTCTTCCTAATATCCTAGCACCGAATAAAACAACCAATCATCAATTTCCCTTACGGGAAAGCATTCATGATGTGTATTTGTTCTAAACAATTCATCATTAAATGAGCAGCGATGTACAACATAATAAGATCACAGTCTGAACCGTTCCTTTAATATCTAATCAATAAAATGACAGAGCTCATGAAAATGTAAGTGATGTACAACACAATGGGATCATAGTCTAAGCTATTCCTTCAATATTCAACCAATGAGATAACCGGGTTTTTTATAAAACTGATTGGAAACTAATTTAACTTGTTTTGCAATAACAAAATTGAATCCTACAGAAATTAAACATACCACTGGCACGATTTAAACCATTTGCATCAATCCAAATCGCTGCAATAATCCAAATCGCATTCACTGGCAACGTTAGGGTGTGCAGACTCAACAATGGGGGCCCTCCAATGCCTCGTTCCACACACACAGTTGAAGAATTACAGAACTTAAACTCTAAATGTATTCACCATAAATCGATTACACAGTAAAAACCACGCAGTTCAGAAACAATATGCGTTTCTCCTAAATCGTGATGATCTTCTTCATTGTTTTGTGAAGTACTTATACAAATTTGAAAGAAAAATAGAAATGCTATAATCCTGGAAACTAGTTAATGGACATAGACATCGAGATCCTCTATCAGATCCGTGAAACTCAACAAAATCAGAACTGCCCTTCTTTTGTGCTGAGTGGTAGCATAGGTGGTCGCCTTTGACTATGGTAGACTTGACACCTGTGAGAGCCACATCACCTATCCCTTGTGAGTTCATCCATCCTTGGACACTGAGGATATTTTCTCCATCTTCTAGTTCACGCCTAGTTGGCCTGCAAATGCTCAATCTTGGAGATATTACAGGAAGTTAGGACATCTTGTAATCTGAATAAAAATCTTAGTTAAAAAGCTTTAAAAGTCTCAAAACTCAATTTATTAGAAAGCAATGACATTTATACCTCTTAATCAAAGTTTATGGGTGAACTTTAAAGATTTACTAATCAATATGAAGGTTTTATGAAGGGAAATGGAAGATATATAGGTGGAAAAAAGAGGTCAAAATGGTGCCCAACATCTCCCCCAAGAGGAAACTGCTGCATGTCCCCATGCCAAAAATATTTGACCCTGTTCAAAACCCAAATTTTACTGCTGATCATCTTGCTTCTAGTCTTCTGTCTGTGATGATGCATCTGTTGAAGCCCGAGATGCATAGAGGACCTTCAGTCTCTCATACTTAGCCTTATAAACCTTCTTTTGCTTATACCATCTGTATGCATGTTTAGAGATTTGTGTCCTCTGAACCTTCAGCTTCCAGTTGACTTCTCTTAACCTCTCATTCCTTTGCTCAAGTTCCTTTATTTCAAGTTTTAATCTCTTAATCTCTTTATTGTTTTTAGAAGCCTTCTTTTTCTTCATTTTTATTGGAAGCTGCTCAGAATTGGTATCTATCCCCAATTCTTCATGCTCTTGTGTTGAATCTTCTTTTTCCTCTTCCATAGCTTGCTGCTCTGAGAAAAGAGAAGCTGAACCTTTGGGTAATTTCTGTCTTGACTACTTTTCTTTTCCTTTCTCTTGCTGATCCAAAAAGAGATTAATTCTTTTTGTTTGCTTGATCACTTCATCAGTGTCTTGGATATCTTGCCCTACTTCATCTGCTGGATCTTCTTTTTGACTCCCCAAGGTTTGTATATGTTCCTCATCTTCTAATGCTAACTGGCTTTGAGATTGCTTATACTTTCTTGGCTTTCTCTGGTAGGTGGTGAAGATCTGATCTTGTTTTTTATACTGTTTTTCTTTTCTCTTCACACTTCTAGTTTGTATCCTTCTCTGAGGCTGTTTTGAACTTGTTGCCTCAGAGTTGTCTTCATCATCAGTAATCAGCAATACCTCTTTCTTTTTCTTCTTCCCCTTTGGCGGTTTTGAGCTTGTTGCCTCAGGGTATGTGATCATCAACAATTCATCTTCTTTAAAACCTTCTTCAAGCAATTCTTCCTGCTCTTCAAACTGATTTTGAACTAGAAATCCTGACCATGTCAAATTTTGCCTTTGTAACTCATGCTGGATGATTATTTTAATAAGTCCACAATGAAAAAGGCTTGTCATTTTGTCTTTTGGACGCCTTTGGACTGCCTTAGCCATCTTAGTTAAACTCTGTAACAGGAAATAGGGAATATTGATCTCACATTCACCTTTTAAATGCTGCAACAACTTGATGTGATAAAGGTAAACAATGCTGAATCTGCCTTCAAAAGTAATAAATTTTTGGATAACAGAAACTATTTCATCCTAAGGATGAACCATCCAGCTTCTTGGAATCCCTTTCTTCCAGTTTACTGACCCTGCTCTTGATCTGCACAAAAAGGGTATCCATGCTTTCTCTTTGAACTGTTTAGTCTTGAAAAACCTTTCTCCTTGCTGTGGCAGGCTAGTAATTTGTGCTAGGATGTCTTCAGACAGTCTAAAGTGTAAGTTTCCCACTACAACCTTTTCTCCATCAAATGTCTCAGCAAAAGCTAGACTAACATGCGCATTATGCCCATCAAACTTTTCAAAGAAATTTACCCACTGTTTATTTTCAAAAATCTCCATGCAACTCTCATGAATATCAGTGGAAGTGAACTTCGATGGTTCTAGTCTAGATGACATTTTAAATTTTAATAGGAAACAGGAAAATTTTTAATCTTTAACTCTGCCTTTGTCTTCCTATCCCCAAAACAATACTCTGAAAATATGAAATTCCTGTTGGTCTGAGCAGAGTATTCAACAAAGAAAGGGGTTTAAGTTTTACCTCCTCTTAGTGTAATTTTTTTCACTTCCTTTGCGCGATTTCCACAGCGATTGGTGCCCCTGCGTCCTTCTTGTAACCCATGGCCTCTTCTTACTGCAAACTGTCACCCACAGCAGTCGATTTTGCAGAGAAGAGCAATTGAATTCAGTCCCAGGAAAAATGACCAAGTCGTGGTCTCTAATTTCACCAATTCATAATGCAGGACTCAAGCTCATTTACATGCTGTCGTGGGGCATATAACCACGTTTTTCTTCATCATTCCATAAACATGCCACTTCATTCAATTACTCATTCATAAAAAATGAAAGGTAAGGTTTTACCACGTTTTGATTTCTTTGCATGCCCCAAGCTATAATATTCATTTTAATTTCCTTGTATGCCCAATGTCTATTGAAAAAGCTGTAATAAAAGGATTTCTTTCTCTCAAAATAAACTCCTTTTCCTTTAAAAGATGCGCTAAAGATATATATGACCATTGTTTTCTTCCTTAAATTTTATATGTTACCTAATGCATGATGCACTAAATACATATATAAAAGAAACTTTTGAAATTCCATTTTCTCAAAAATATTTCATTTTTTTGCTGAGAAGGAGACCTTGTTTGTCTTTCTGCCAAGAAGAAAATCCTACCTGAAGAATGCAGTATATGTCCTGTAGAATGCAGTATATATTTTGGCCACTTTTAAAAATTTTCTCTTAGGTTTCATCCTGACAACCATCTTGACCCCTAGGGTGGGAAATGGAAAGTAAATGGAATGCTGGCAAAGACTATGAGGATTGATGAAAAATAGGCAGCTGGCAGAGACTATGAGGATGATGAAAAATAGGCAGTCAAGTTTACAATGGTTGATAAATATGTCATCACTTAAAAACAAAGAATTTTGAAACTTTTAAAACATAAAAACTAAAAATTCTTACAGACTTTGCTTGATATCCCTGTATGATGAGCTTGCTTCCTGATGAAGTTGGTTTGTTTTTATTTTTGATTCATTTCTGTCCTTCTGATGTCTTCTGTCTGCCATCTCAGATTCCTTCAGCTTTACTGAAATTCAGGTCCCTCTGTAGATTTCTTCTGCCTTACTGGAAGTCAGGTCCTTCTGCATTGTTAAAAACCACTTGTATTGCTGGAAATCAGGTCCCTTCTGCATATGAAAAATCAGGTCCCTCTGCATATGGAAAAGACTTGGAGGGTTCCAAAGAAGCATGAAAATGCTTATCCCCCTCACAGGCCTACCTTTTGACTTGTCCTCAAGTCAAACAAAAGTTGATTATTGAAAATAAAGCTATGTAAAAGACATGAAATTTGAAAAATATTTTGGTGAATTTTTAATGGCCAAGTGAACCTGGTTTTCCATTGAAAATTCAAGTTTATATTGTGCCGGTGACCTGGTTTTCACAACTAAACTTCCTTTTTTTCTTGTTTTTATTTTTTTTATATTTTTGTTTTTTTTCGATTTTTGTTTTCTTTTTCTCTTTTTGTTTTATTTGCTTGCTCTATTAGATCAGCTAAGGAGCAGGTGAAGGAGAAACACTGATGTGTCTATCCAGCACTTGCATTTCCTGTTGCTATGAAATCTGTTGTATGAAATATGCGTTGTTGATAGGTTTGTTGTACAGCTTGAGCCGATGGCCATTGACCACAAATGTACGTGCTTCATCATCTATGGTTTGAAGTTTGACTGAACCATTGTCATATACTTCAACAATCTCATATGGACCAAGCCAGTGGGTTGTGAATTTGGCTTTGAAGTCTTTGAACTTTGAGTAAAACAATAGTTCCCAGTCACCAATGTGAAATTGCTTCTTTTTGATAAATTTGTCATGCCATTGAGCTCTCTACTGTTGTATCAGAATATTGTGTTCTATGGCAGCCTGTCTCATCTCATCTAGCTGATTCAACTGAAGTATTCTTTCTTACTAAGCCTCAGAAAGATCCTTGCCCAAATCTGCTGCTAACTTGAAGGTATGAATTTGAAACTCTATAGGGAGGAGGACTTGCTTATCGTAAACAAGCTGATAAGGAGAAAAACTAGTACTGTTTTTCCAAGTGATACAAAGCCCATAAAGCTTCAGTAAGCTTAGCTGACCAATCCTTCCTATGCATCTAAACAGTTTTGGTGATGATGCCTTCTAAAGTCTTGTTTGTAGATTCCACTTGGCCATTTGCTTGTGGATGGTAAGGGGTGGACTTTCTGTGCTTGATCTTGTACTTTTCTGCTATCTCCTGCACTAGTTTGGAAGTAAACTGGGCACCTTGATCAGTTACAATTTCCCTAGGCACCCCAAATCTGACAAAGATCTCCTCAAAAAGAAAGTTTACCACAGTCTGCTTCGTCGCTCTCGGTAAAGGTTTGGCCTCTACCCACTTAGTAACATAGTCCGTACAGACCAGAATGTACTTCTTCCCTTGTGATGGTGGATGAATTGGACCTGTTTGTGCCAGAAATTGTTTCTAAGGCCAGAGAAACAAGCCAACACACACTCAAGATAAAATTCAATAAAACAGATAAGGTTTAGGTTTTCTGTAATGTTTTAATGGTTGTAAGCTTTGGGAACAATCAGGGAATACATTCAGAAACAAAACAACAACTAGATCATAAACAAAAGATGATAAAGATGCATGATATATCAACAAGATCCAACAGAAAGACTATGCTGAGGTTCATACCTAACAGACAAGCATTACCAGCAAATTCACATTAACCAGCAATGAATATATCTATTAAGAAACTAAATAAGTTCAATAATAAAGCCAACATAGAAAAAACTGAAGGATAAAAGTCATATATATCTCATAATTTCATCAACAAATGCTTATAAGAGTCACAATACTTAGCTCTAAACAAGTCTGAAGATACAAACAGTCTGTAGACCTCCTATAGCTCCCAAAAATCAGAACCCTCTAAATGACTTTCCTATCTCTCTAAATAGTGCTTCTTTACAAAATCAGTTGGGTCTAAAACCCTAACTTCCTCCATCAACTCGCTGAGGTAAAGTAAAAAGTACAAACTTACAAAATTACAAAATATGCTAAAAATAGTAAATCATTAACATATGTTCTTATCACAAGCTAACAACTAACTAAATGAACAACTGATTCATAGCCTTTTCTCTGCCTCAGATAGGAGGGCAATGCCATCTAGTGCTTGATCCTTCCTTTTAACTTTCTTCTGCTCCTACTCCATGTCATTAATCTTCTTGATGAGTGTAGAAGGAGCAAGTCGACATAAGTCGACTTGAACGAAGACCGACTTAGTCGATCAGCCGACTAAGTCGAGGTACCGACTACGTCGGTCGGCCGAGTAAACACAGTAGTTAGTCTGTTAACTAATAGTCGTGTCGGTTCGGTGAACCGACAGGTAGTTATGATTGTAACTGTTTGTAACCTGTATATTAGGCTGTTGAGCCACTCAAGAACGTAGTTCAGTCCTTGGCTTTGTATGATCTATTGAGAATAATATATTCTGTTCATGTTATCAGTTCTTGTCTCTTGCATCTGTGTATATTGTTGTATGTATTATTGGTAACCTTATGTGATCCTAGAGATTACAACATTGGTTCCGTTGCCGGTAGTACATAACTGGAATATAGGCTAACATATGATACCTGAGCAGGAGATCAAGGACTGGTGGGAACGCAAACTTGCTAACTACCTACAAAATTACGCAAGGAGGAACAGATTGACAGTCGCAGAAGCAAAAGCCCGATTTTTCACTGAAACTCACGAAAAATTTGTTGAATCCGTGCCCCACCTATTGAAGCAGCTTTTGGATGAGAAAGCCGGACGACGCTAAAGAAGCACAGTTACTCCAGAAACTGATCCGAGGAGGACGTACGAATCTCTCAGAGTGGTTCGAAAAGATAGCCGACGACTTCTGCGAGGAACAAGCCGTCGAAGACAGGACTTCTGTGGAAACCGTCCGACAGAAATTTTTCACAGAATTTACTGATCAATTCCTGTGTTCCTTGCCAGCTTTACTGTTCAAGTTTTTAATAGAGAAAGGAGTCGGGCACATTGTTGAACCTCGACCTCTATTACTAGACCCACCCTCAAACATTAATTGGGCGGAGAAGCAAAAGCAGTGGGAAAAATTCATTGCTGAAAGGGAGTGGGAATACTTCCTGAGTAAGTAGTCACTATCCGAGCTTTCTAAAAAGCGTCGGGTAGGCTATGGGGGGGTAGCTGGTCGTGTGCCGGAACTAGAGCATAGTGGATCCTAGTCGACCAGAGTCGTCGTCGCCAGTAATGCAGAATCGACCGAAGAGGAACTGAAGGCATAGTATTGTACTACAGTATGTCGGACATTAAGAGAATCGAAAGGGATGAAAGACAGAAGAAAAGGGAAGCCAGAAGAGAAAGGGCCGCAGAGTTGCAGCAAAACCCTAGGGAGACCGACCATGATGAAGTACCGCCAGAGTCGGGTCATGACCGACGCACAGAAGGCGAAGAACACGAAGCGGCATCCCCTGGAGATGACGAAATGTGGATAGAGTAGCCAGAAGCTCTCCAACTAATTATTCCCGACGAAGGCGTAACCCTTTCCACAGTAAGTCCGCGTACCAGAATACAAACTATTATTAAAGATGACCTTCGACTACGAGCTGGTGACATTACGCTCTGGAGCCGACTAGGCGATGAACCATACCCAGGTCGACATCTTGTCATACGTCGACCGATCGAAGGAAATTGGGTGACCTTTCAAACGGCACCTTCCTTTCGTAGTATCCACTTGCTCCTGCCGACACATGAAGGAGCACCCCCCCTGCCACACACAACTTCAGAAGATACAAAAGAGTCAGACTTGAGCATGCAAAGTGATAGTGGGTCAATAAGAAGACAAATTATCAACAATCCGCTCTTCGACGAGACAGAGTCGACACCCGACGGGAGCACAAGCTCCGTCGACCAAAACCCCAT
>LPNX010269572.1:281373-317928 GCA_001517045.1 Pseudotsuga menziesii | reverse complement strand
ATGTAAATATCTGTTGATAGATAGGTCAAGTCTGATCCTCAGATCCCGTCATATACAAAACATACAAAAATGTGGATCATAGTATATCCAAATAGCCTAGAACTAAACCCAGCCGCCCTGGCTGCTAGGACCTCCTTGGTCCCCATGGTCCCTCTATGCTCTGGCTTCCTCAGCCTCCTCGGCTTCGACAGCCTCCACCGCATCTCTATATACAAGTACTGCTCTAGCTACTTGTCTGAACAGACGTAGCCACACTAGTGGAACCCCCACAACAAACTCCTGCATGGATGTAGGGATATGCTCAATCCTTATCGTAGGTACTCGCTGGGTCAGCCTGGCCAACTTCCCCTCTAGTACCCTGATCAATCCTGGGTCTTCCCCTACAACCGGACGAACAAACATACGAGGGTGCCCTTCAGGGCGGACTGGTCCAATATCTGCATTTTGACACATGAATAGGGTTAAGACTTGTACATATGTATATATCCATCATTGGAAAATTCATAAAAATTTGAAAATGATAAAAATTAAAAAATTACTTACCTAGCTCGCCCCATGCTCCTCCTGGAGGGAGGACAAGGTCGGGGTCACCTCGGAAGTCCAACCCGACATATGGAAACTGCTCCAATGCCGGTAGCTGTCATTCCCACCATGTGTAGAAGTCATCATCATAGACACTATGTACTATGTCCCCTCCTCCTTGACGGAGGAAGATATCTCCCCACCTACTCAGCCTTGGCTGACGTGGAGATCTGATCAGCAATGGTATAGCGGTGCTCAGTGCTGGTACTCTCTCGAAGAAGAACGCTACTAATATGCTTGCAAAGACAAAATTCTTGCGTCTTCCTCTCTTGCAGTCGGATAGGTGTCTCCTCATGATGGAGGCAACTCCCGAGCACCAGTCATAGAGAGCACCTCAAAAACCATCAACTGCCACCCTCATTTGATTCTTGGTGGCCAAATGTAAAGCTGAAGATCCTGCTATTCTCACAATGGTGCTAGCTAATACCTGGAGAGTAAAATATTGGATATCTGCAATTGGAACACTGGTTCCCCTCCTTTGAGTACCCGATGTACAGAATATGTCTATATAGTTTTGAAACTTAAGGGGCCACCCCTGCCAGTTCCCTCCAAGTTCACCGGTGCCCCCCGTCGTGACAACCTGGTAATGAAATATATGTATTCCACGGTAAGCTCTAGGGTTTCACCTTGTAGATTGAACATCCCCATATCATGATCCCAATAATTGACCATGAACTCAAGTATGCAGACATTGGCTCTCATGGGTGATGTACAGAAGAATTTTAGTAGCCCACTGGTCCTCAATGCCTGTATGGTGGGCGCACTTTGGAGCATCGCTTGCCATTATTTTGTGCTCCCTTTCCCTCCATTCCGGAACCATATTGTACCTAGCAAATACAAGCAATTGGATTCAGTATTTCCATATTAAAATTTAAATTTTTTTACATATATGTAAGCTTTCCTCCTCCATGCAGGATCCACGATGGTCTAATTGGACAAGTCGCGTACCATCCGCGGCTGTCTAGTTACGCAACCTGCCGATATAATGCGTATCCACGACTTTCCCTCTTAGAAACCCACGGATACCCCCTGCCATAGTTTTGGATGCTTTTAAATATTGAATTCATAATTAAACCTAACATTTGCTTGGATCAATTTGACGAGCTTAGGGTGTAGGCTTACCTGAAGCTGGCGGATTTCGATTTCGTCGGTCCAATTGTCCACAGTGATCGATCAAAGGTAGAGGGTAAATCTTCCTTTTTATGGCTCAAAAGTTCAAATGGTGAGTTTGTTTTTAATTTTCAACCTATTTATAGAAATTATATTTCATAAAGTGGGTATTTTTATATAGTTTGAAATGTCAATCAACTAATACCATATTTTTTGTGTCTTGGAATAGGTTTATCACTTTTTCCAAAGTGTTGTTGCTCCAATAGGGTGGTTTTGTTTTTTTTTTCCAATACATGTTGGCATCTTTTCATTCCACATTAACCTTAGCATTCAACATTTTGCTACGGACTATGGTATTCTAAACCAGTAGTCCCTTGTCTTTACCATTGTTCTTCCATGGCTAGGACCCTTATTTCATGAGTATCCTCTTTATATGCCCTTGTCATCCTTTGCTACTCATGCCGCCATTGTTTCAGACCTAGGGGTCTCCTCTTAGCTATTTTTCACGCCAAATAGAGCTTCTTTTGAATATATTTTTACAAGCTATTCCTTTATAGGACTTCCTGCCCTTATGGAGTTTCTTTAGGCCCAGGTCTGACTCCTTCAAAACAGACTTGACTGCCGAGTTATCTCGTCTATTCAAGCTCGTTAAGAATATGTGAATGGGCATCCGCATTGGTGGTAGGTTATCTCTTTCTTGGACCATGCGAAATAATACGAGAAATGATCACTCTCTTTTCTTTTGAATTGAGAAGAGTATTCTCAGGTATAGGTTTATCACTTTTCCGGACCTGAGGGGCTAAATTTATGGAAAAGGAACACCCGGTTTGAGCTTAGTTTTCTCTTTTTCGTGCTTTGGACCTAAACATGAAAAAGATCCCAAGTGTACTTTGTGTCTTTGTCATGCTTGTTAAACACTTAAGAACAAAGCAACGAGTTTATTGTTGTAAGCCCCATTTCTCATAACCAAATGGATCTTTCCGAGTGATCTTGCTTTCCTTCACACTCGTAAAACTCAAGCTATTTTATGCTGTTCTGGAAGGAGCATTGGGTAGGTGGTAATTTAACCTTTTTTGGCCCTCCCTGACTAAGTACGAAAAAGGTTCACCTTTTCTTCTTTGGAAATTAAGAGAGTTATTCTGTGGTTTGTTTTATACTTTTTTCGGCCTCAGGAGACTAAATTGGATGAAAAAGGACCCCCCTGGAGTCTTCTTTGGAGTTTTCAGACTTTCTAAATGTGAAAACACCAGCTGAGCATGTAATAGTTTGGGCTCATTAAATCCATGAATCAGTGACACTATCAAGCATTATTTTCCCATGTCTTCAAGCTTGTTAAAAAATGAAGAGGGAACCGAGTTGAATTTCCTGGACTCGTTAAAATTTAACAGGGAAGGTAAGGAAGGAGTTTTCTCTTGTTTGCAGTAATGGCAGCTTGTCATCCTTGAACATAGCACTCTTTGTTTTCCGATATCCATGTTTCAGTGTCCACTTTTGTTCAGCTATCACTTTGGGTTTCTTACTCCTCCTCTTGTCCATTATACTTGGGGAATCTGATCATGTGTCCTACATGACAGATAAGTCTAGTTGTTCTATCTATAAGTTATATGTTGCCTTGGGTCATCTCTATGTTGTGCTCACTGTTCAAGGATTCTTCCCAATGTCTGATCTATAGCCTGATCCCATCATTGTTATATTTGTTATCTATTTGTGTCTTTCTTCTTTTGCCCAGTTCCCAGTCACTCTTGTGATCCGTTGGAGGATCTATTTCCTTCCTTATCACAGTATGGTTTCGTTTCAGCACTTCCTGATGACGACGACCTAGAGTTTTGACGATAGTACCTTAGGATTCACTTTCATTATTGGTGAATTCCTTTGCTTCAGTTGTCAATTTTCATCTATTGATTGACAAACTGTTGAATCCTTTCCATGTTCGACTTTAGCTTACCCTTATTCACATGGCTTGTATTGTACGGGTTCTTTGGGACCCTTTATGAAGACCTTAGTCCCTCACTTATGGACTAAGTTGTGCAAGACTATGTTCTTTTCCTATATCTAGCTTCCAGATCTTTGATGACTCATCATTATTGTATATTGTGGCTTCGATCCACCTTTGTAATATACGTGGTTTTATACCTGTATCATATGATGTACTCAAATATTGTAAAGGAGCTAGTGTTCCAGTAAATTGAACATAGCATCCTCAGATGTAACTTTGTATATGACATTACTATGTATTTGTTTCAGGTACTCTCTCTGCTCCATTGGATTTCTGAGTTCTCCAAAGATAAGAATTATAATGTATTTCGGCCATCGCTTCCCTCTGATCTCACACATTAGGGGGCATCTGCTATCCACCTGAATGACACCTCTCCATCCGAGTGCCGACATCCCTCATGTTGGCACACAAAAAGACATCTATGGATTGAGGTTTGCCCAAAACACTATAGATAGGCTTATGATTAATTACATTCCTCTTTCATCCAGCTAGTTACTTTGATTTTTAACTATGTCAAGACATATTCATGACTTTATATATGTGCAACTCGCGGATCATACGTGAGTGTTGGGTGTTACAAGTTGCGGATAGATGTATCCGCGGGTTGCTCTTGTGGAAACTCGCAGTTCATACTCGGGTTGTCCTTCTCCATACCCATGGATATGACCCTTGACATTTAAAAATAAAAACACGTGTTTATCTGAGATTAGTTAAGCTATTTACCTTTAATCTCCTTAACTGCTTCAACCTCCTCAACCTTCGAAACTGCCTTATTTCATCCATATAAATATAGGCCTTGGGGAGGGTGTGATATAGACATTTTTGGAGAGAAAAGTTATGCTGGTGGATTTTATACAGAATTCTTTGAAGCAGTGGAACTTAGAATCCTTTGGCTGTAGAGGAGTCCTTGTCTCAGGTGTTGGGTTGTAACCTGAACTCTTTCATTATTGTTAATAAAGAGAATCCTTCTTCCATATGTGTTTCATGTATCTTGGTTTGATAAATGTTTATGTTTCTATATTTCATATGTGATTTATCTAACCTGCTTATATATATATGAATCATCTTGTATCTGGAAGATTGACTCTTGACAGGTGAAGGAGCAACAACCTTGAAGACTTTGGAGGTGAAGCAGAGCGGAAGAGGACAAGCAAGGATCAATCTTCGTGAATCAAGTAAGTCTTTCTTATCCTCCTATTTCCTTTACTGCACTCTAGAAGTCAATTGTTTGCAAGTTAATTGAGTATGTTGGTAACCCCAGACCTATAGTTATAAGGTGTCCATACCTGTACAACAGGAAGGAAGAAGAGGAAAAATAAAAGTGATAGAGAGAACATGAGAGAGAAAGGAAGAACATGAATTTTGAACAAGGAAAGAAGAAAATGCAATGAGCAGCATGGGAATGTTGTAGAATTGAGGAGAATTGTGACTAACCATGAAATTCGTTTTCAATAAGAATAAATGGAGGATATAGAAACAAGTCTAGTTCTAGAGTGAAGTGTCCAATTTGACTAGTTTGAAGTAGTTGGGTTGGTCGAGTGAACCGGTAAGCCCAAGCATGTTTTATTACTTTTTTTGGTTGATAAATTTTCCTGGTTTTCTCCTCTGGTTGCACCAATGATATTACAATGGTGTAAGAAAATATTTTGGTGGAATTCTAAGCAAAAAAGCAGTGATGGTTTTCATTGTGGTGTTAGCTAGAATGAATATAAAGGAAGAAAATGCAGTGATGGTGATGGTTTTCACTGTGTTCTATTAAATAATATGACCCTTAGGGTCTATGCTTTCTTGTAAAGTAGATCAAATATTTGTTTTAAGATTCAGCTATCGATGATAACTTTGGTCTGTTGGGAAAATGAGACCTACTTCGTGACTAGACTTTTGATGCTGTAATTATAGTTGTAATAGCTAGAGCACCATTCGGAGAAACTTTTAGATTTGATTTGATTTGATTTTGATTGTCCTGTGCATGCTTTGTGGATATTAAAATGTTAGTTAGGATCTTCGATCCATATGTTTTTATTTTCAATAAAATCTAGAACAAAATGTCTAAATGATTTCATAGTTGATTACTATAAATCTGCGATTTATTTATTCTCTTTGTTACTTTAGATCCTTGAAATAGAAATAAAAACCTATAGATCCTCGATCTAGTAGTGTTATTTACTAATACTATCTTCTTTAAACTCCATGATTGATTTTGTTGTTGGCCTAGAATTTCACAATTAGTTTATGTAATCATTATTCTGTTAGAATATTTTAATTGGAATCCTATAGTTTATATAATGTTAATATTATTAAAGTGAAATCCTTTCATATATATTAAATGATACATATCCATACTATAACTAAAAAGGATTATATCCTAATACTTCTATTTGTGTAAGGATTTGGAGGATTCTCTATCTGTATATACTTATAAGTTTTTATGGAATCCTTACTATGGTTTAAATCTGATAAAAGTAGATGAATTCTAGCATGATTAGAGATTCAGTCTAAATTTAGTTTCGTAAATATTATTAATTTGTCACAGTGGTATAGGAATTGAAAACACAGTCTCACAAAGAATACAGACAAATATGCATAAAATTGGCAAAACGGTGCTGTAATGGAAGTAGCAACTTTGTATAATCAATAAATAATGAATAATGCAATCCAATGATCATGCAAGATGCATGAATGCCAAGACAATTCGAATTCCAGGGACGTCATTCGAATTGAATGAATGAGTGTAGCTTAACTGACTGTAAGCCATAGTAAACACACTAGTTAACCAACTGATCAAGTACCGATTGACTCAAATGAGTCCTAGATGAAGTCAGAGTGAAATAAATGATTGATTCTAACTGAAAGTAGCTTAGACACATGTCACTACATGCCAATCAACAAGTGGTAGCGCATCAATAACCCCAATGAGGTTAACTGAAGTCAAACTAGCCATCAAAGGTGGTTGGAGGTGCCCATGTTGACTCTAGTGAATTACATATTAATTAAATAATCAATATAATGAAAGGAGATTCCTTCACCACTCAGATTTAATTGATTGTAACCATCAGTTATCAATTAAGTGCATTTATGACACTCAGATCACCCCTAGAGTGCTCCAGTTAGCCTCCCTGAATGAAGGAGAAGGCCTAGATGGCCTCCTTGACTGAATNCCTTTGATGTCAATTAAGTCAATAAAACTTAGGATAGTGGTTTAACTAGGCCAAATTGACCAAATTAAGTGTGCATGGTGGGTAAATGTCTCCAACACCCCCCTTCAAGCTATACTCAGAGGAGTAGAAACATAAAGTGCATAAAAATGCTAGGGCCCTGGTAACAAAGGCCATAGGTCACCTTGTACAATATTGAAACTCAAGCAATGCTAAAAAACAAACTAAGTGAGGGAAAGAGGGAAAAACCAGTGGGAAACCCCCCCCTCAAGCTGAACACTAAAAGTAGTTGGATCGCCTAGATGAACTCACCCCCAATAGTGAACGGAGGTAAGTGAACTTATTTTCTAAAAATATCTTGGTGGAGATGTCTGCAATCTACTCATTAGTTGGGTAGTATTGCAGAATTATGGTCCTATCATGCACTAACTCTCTAATGTAGTGCATGTGTATCTCTACATGCTTGGTCCTCTACCTGGTAACTGGATTTGTGGATATCTTAATAGCACTTTGATTGTCAAAAAAGAGGACAATGGACAAATTACTACCAAGATCAAATTATGAAAGAATGCCTTGCAACCAAACAGCTTGGATGCAAGCATTCACCGCTCCTCTGTACTCGGCCTCTACTGAAGACAATGCTATGGAAGCCTGGTTTTTGCTAGAGCAGAAAATGGGGACACCACCAAACATGAATACATATATGAAGGTAGAATTCCTATCAATAGAATCACCTGCCCAATCATAATTTGTGTACCCAACCAGCTCTAGCTTAGAGTCTGCAACATAGTGAATGCCATAGGTCTTGGTTCCCTAGATATACTGGAGGATCCTCTTGGATGCCTTCCAATGAATATCATGAGTCTTCTGCATGTATCTTGACACATCATTCATGGCATAACAAATATCAGGCCAAGAATCAACCAAGTACAACAAGCTACCAATCAGCTGTCGATAAATAGTGCAGTCCATGGGAGGCGTGCTTTTTCCTTCTTCAACGCTGATCCCTGAAAGGAAAGGGAATGGAGAATATCTACATTCATCCATGTTAAAATTGAATAACAAGTCTGATATGTATTTGGACTGAGTGACCATTATCCCATCAGAATTTTGCTCAATTTTGAGCCCCAAAAATTGTTTTAAGAACCCCAAATCGCTCATTTCAAATGCATTGTGGAGAGCAATTTTGATGACTGAAATAGAAGCAACTGTGCTACCTGTGGTCAGTAAGTCATAAAAATATAAAACAATAACAATAAAATCACCATCATACTTCTGTATATACACATTTGGATCTAATTCACACCTTTGGAAGTTTTGCAAGAGAAGAAAGGCATCCATCTTGGAATACCACTCTCTTGGGGTTTGTTTTAACCCGTATAGTGATTTCTTTAGCTTGCAAACCAAAGATGGATCAGAAATGCAGCCCTCGGGCTGATTCATGTATATATCCTCATGAATATCTCCATGCATAAATTATGACCTAACATCCATATGATGCACTTCCTAGTGTTTAGATGCTGAAATTGCCAAAGCTAGGTGGATGGAGTCCATTTTTGCAACCGGTGCAAAAGTCTCATGGTAGTCCACACCTTGGACCTAGTAGAAAACATTTTCTACCAGGATTGCCTTATATTTTTAGGTTTTTCCATAATAATCAACCTTATTCCTAAACACCCACTTTCATTGAACCAATTTCCTCCCCGGAGGAAGAGAAACGAACTCCCAAGTGGTGTTTTTCTGAAGAGAATTCATCTCTTCATCCATGGCAACTTGCCATATCAGATCCTTCCAAGCATGGTAGTAAGACTTAGGTTCTGAAATTATCATCAAATAAAAATATTCAAACAGAAAATAATTAGGACAAGAGAGCGCAATACCTTCTCTTTGGAAATCGGACTGGGTTCTCCTTGGATCATCCGAATTTCCAATGTTATCTCCTACGGAGGAGAGTGTCTGTCGGGCTCAAGTTGGGAGATGATTTTGTACTGCAGGTTCTGATTCAAAGTTTGATGTTTTCTGTACACTGATATCAGAAATTAGAGTATCTAAATCAGGGTCATCACCCCCAATTACATCATCCAAATATTCAGTAGAATAGGAAGGAAATTTAGTAGTTTTCTCCTTCACTAGTTCTACCTCCTGAAGAGGCTCATCAAACTTGACACTCCTTTCAATGATGATATATTTTTTTTTGATATCTAGCAGCTTGAAACCTTTTGATTCATCAGGATATCCAATAAACAGACATTCTATGCTTTGGGGTTTCAAATCCCTCCTTTTATCAAGTGGAATTTGGGCCCATGCAGTGGACCCAAACACCCACAGATTCGACACATCCAGCTTGTGTCTGAAGTATGCTTCAAAAGGGGTCTTCCATTTCATGGATGAGTGTGGAAATATTTTTTGAATATATGCTGCAGCATGCATGGATTCAGCCCACAAATTTTCATCCAACTTCTTTGAGTCCAACATACAGGTGGTCATCTCCTTGAGAGACTGATTCTTCCTCTCCGCTACATCGTTCTATTGGGGAGTGTAGGGATCTGAATGTTGGATATGAATACCACTTTGGGAACATATATGCAGTAAATAATTACTAACATACTCCCTACCATTATCATATCTCAAGATCTTGATCTTTTGACCAGATGCATTCTCAATCAAGGCCTTCAATTCAGTGAATTTTTCCAAGACTTCTGACTTCTTTTTGATAAAAAGGACCCACGTGTATCTGGAAAAGTCATCAATGAAAGTCAAAATGTACATTGATCCATTCATGGATGTGATAGGCATGGGACCAGTGATATCAGAATGTATTATTTCCAAGATGCATGATGCTCGGCTTTCCTTCCCTCGATTGAACTTATGCTCAGGGTGCTTTCCAAGAACATAGCCCTTGCAAATTCCAGTGGTAGCTTTGATGACCGGGAGACATTCAACCATAGAATTATTCTGTAATTGCTACAAGTATTTGAAGTTCATATGCTGAACCTATCATGCCACAGTCTAATAACTTCATTTCCATGAGTTAGCGATGCGGTGGGATTTGAATCCGCCAAAAAATGGGAGAACTTGTAGGCTTTTGCATGATGGTTTGCAAGGCCTTTTGCTATAATTTTTCCGGATGCAATTTCTGTGATCTCTACATCATTCGGGCTAAAGGAGACTCTCTTGGGAACTCTCGTATGTGTCATTTGATAAACACTTAGGAGGTTTGATGCAAGAGATGGTACATACAGAACATTGGAAAAATAACCACACTCAATATCTATAGTACCTTGTCCTTCGGATGTGATTGTGGAGTCATCTCCCATGTGGATGGGAATGGATTTTCTGGTCTCCAAAGATGAGAAGGAGTCTCTTTCATCCATCATGTGGTTCGAAGCTCCAGAATTTATCAAGAGTTCTTTGGACTTCGAAGTTCTTGCCATGAGGGCATGACCTCTTTCATGCTGTGGTTCCCGATCTTGCTGATCTCTCCTCCCAAATATTTCCAGAAGATTGATGTGATTTATCTCAAGGAGAGAGGTAGCTTCATTAAGTTTCTTTTTCATGCAGGCATGTTTAGGGTGGAATCCCTTCCTGCAGTATGAACACTTGACTTTTTCCTTTCCATGATGACCTTTTCCTTTGTTCTTCTTTAAGCCAGAAGACTCTTCATGCTACTGGTTTTCAACTTTAGGATTTGGAGCTTCGAATTTGGTTTTTGAGTTCTTCTGCTGTTTTCCTTTACCCTTCAGATATTTGGGCCCTGATACATGAAGGGCTTGATCACGGGAGGATCCGATGATCCCCATCTGGACAATCTTATCATGTTCACTTGTTAGGGACTCAATGAAAGCATTGAGTGAAGGCATATTCCATTCATGGTTTGTGAGATTCCCCACATGAAATGTAAAGAAAAATATTGAATAATCAGCTCCAAGTTTGGAGAGTATGGTGAGGATGAGCTGATCATCCTCCTTATCCACCTTACATTGCTTCAACAATAAAACAATGTGCTTGAAATTTGTGAAAAAATCATTTAAGGTCTCGAAATGGGAAGGCTGGAGAGACATCAACTCAGTTTCAAGCTGGTATACTCTCAAATCATCCTGTTTTCCATACAGGGTTTCCAATTTGTCCCAGATTTCCTTTGGATTCTTCAATCTCAAGAGATGGAAAAGAAGATCCCGGGAAACAAAGAGGCACAAGAATCCGAATGATTCATATTTCTTGTTCAAGAATATAGTTTTTTCTGTCACAGAAGTAGGATCTTCTTCAGTGTCCATAGTGACCCTATAGAGTCCTCTGGCACGTAGCTGGATCTCCATGTCTCCTTTCCATGAATGGAAGTTAAACAGAGTCAAGAGTTCTACGAAAAAAGCCATATGAAACTGCTGGAGTGAATGCTTTCACCTGTTAAAACATGCAAATCACAACAAAAGGGGCACCATAAGGTCAAACAACCTACACATTTTAGGATTTCATCACACCCAGCATAGTTGATCAAGCAATCTTGACTAACAATTCCTTAACTTGGAGTATTAAGTGGTAAGCCTTGGCTTCTGGTGCAATGCTGGATTTTTTAGCTTTTGCTCAATTTTTCATGCAAGATCTATGAAAAACCTTGTTTTTGAGAGATTTGAGCTTCGTCCCGCCATGAGATCTGATACCATATTAATTTGTCATAGTGGTCTAGGAGTTGAAAACACAGTATCACAAAGAATACATACAAATATGCATAAAATTTGTAAAATGGTGTTGCAATGGAAGTAGTAGCTCTATATAATCAATAAAGAATGAATAACACAATCCAATGATCATGCAAGATGCATGAATTCCAAGACAATTCAGATTCCCAAGGAGGTCATTCGAATTGAATGAATGGGTGTAGCTTAATTGACTGTAAGCCACAGTAAACAAACTAGTTAACCAACTGATCAAGTGACAATTGACTCAACTGAGTCCTAACTGAAGTCGAAGTGCAGTAAATGAGTGAGTCTAACTGAAAGTAGCTCAGACAGATGTCACTGCATGCCAACCAACAAGTGGTAGTGCATCAATAACCCCAATGAACCTCGAGGAGGTTAACTGAAGTCAAATTGGCCATCAGATATGGTTGGAGGCGCCCCTGTTGACTCTAGTTCATTTAATATTAATTAAATAATCAATATAATGAAAGGAGGTTCCTTCACCACTCAAATTTAACTGATTGTAACCATCAATTATCAATTAAGTACATTTATCACACTCATATCACCCTCAGAGTGCTCCAGTTAGCCTCCCCGAATGAAGGAGAAGGCTTAGTTGGACTACTTGACTGAAGGTAGGCATGGTTGTGGTCATGCTGATGTCATACAATGCTCCTCTAATGTCAATTAAGTCAATAAATCTTAGGATAGTGGTTTAACTAGGCCAAATTGACCAAATTAAGTGTGCATGGTGGGTAAATGTCTCTAACAAGACTAAAGAATATTTTGAAATTAATCGATACAAATAGGAAATAGAGGGTCCATATATCATTACACAATAACAATTGGAAATAGACGATTCCTCTTCTTTTATATGTGAAATTCAATTTTAAACTGAAACTAGAAATTCTCAATTCAAGTATACATGTTCTAATCCTAGAATTCCCTAGCTTCTTCTTAACATTAAATCATGGAATCATTAGAATAATTGATACAGACTAGGTCCTACATTAATATTCTTCAAATATAGAATTTAAAACACATTCTACAAACATTTAAAATCATAGATTATGAACATGGCACCAATGATGGGAAAAAAAGTGAAGAATTTGTTCCTCCCAACCATCTCCCAGAGCAGCCAAGCTACTTGCTCCAGAACCCCCGAGCCTATTCATTGAACCATAAGAGAAAAAAATCCTTCAATGCGCAATCTCTTACAATCACTGATTGAATCCCCATCCAATACTAGCCTCTTGTTTCTCATGGACATACTAATATATAGTATTTTTCCTAAGACTTGGTCATTTATAAGAATCCTACTATTTAGCACTCAACTAGGAGTTGTGACCTGATTTTTAGGGATGATGCCTCCTGCATCTTGATTTCTCACTTAGTGGATTCAGCCACATGTCTTTTCCTCTTGTGGGTCAACAAACACTCTTTAACAACTATATCCACTCCCCCCACCTTTAGCGCATTTTATTAAATAAAAATATTTTATTACAAAATGTTTTCTTCTTGACTTTTTTGTCAAAAATAATAAAATAATAAAAATAATAGTTAAAGTATTTTTCAGAATAATTAATAATAAATTACTAATTCATGGTGTATTACATACACCTCCCCTTAAATTATAACACCGTACTTAGTGTTATAAGATTTTTTTTTATTCTTCCATTTCATCTTCCTAGAATAAGTCTGGATATGCCTCCTGCATATTACTTTCCAGCTCTGAAGAAGCTCCTTTTGGACTAAGGTGCTTCCATTGCACCTTGAATTGTATGATGGTACGGTTCAAGAGTAAAAGTTCTCTCCTATCGAGAATGTGCTTTGGTCCCACTTGGAACTCTCCTTCGGGTTCCACCTGGATTACATTCCAATCAATCACGTGAGAAGCATCATGAAAAAATGTTTTTAAAATAGAATTGTGTAACACATTATGCCCTTTAATATTGGGTGTTAGGGCTAATTGGTATGCAATCGACCCTATTTTGGATAAAATTTCAAATGGACCACAATACCTGGGTGTCAATTTTGAATACTTGCCCAATTTGAAGGAAATATTCTTGGGATTTACCTTTATATACACATGATCACCCACTTGGAACTCTCTAGGATTTCTTTTTAAAACAACATAACGTTTCTACTTGTCTTGGGAAGCCTTCAAGTTTTGTTGTACCTGTTTCATGGTTAGTTCCATATATTTTAATAACTTGGGTCCTAACATTAATTTATCAACTGGACTGATCCATAAAATTGGAGTATGATTTGATTCCATATAATATTTCAAAATGACTCATACTTGTAGAAACTTGAAAGTTATTATTATAATAAAATTCTACTAAGTGTAGGTAGTATTCCCACTTACGTGGTTTTCCATGACATACATCCTTAGAATGTCCTCTAAGGATTGATTTATTCTTTCATTCTACGCATCCATTTGTGGATGATATGTAGTACAAAAATTCAACTCTATTCCTAAACCTTTAAACAAAGCTTTCCAGAAGTTACCTGTAAAATTTACATCTCTATCTAAGACTATTACTTTTGATACACTATGTAACCTCAATATTTCTTTCATGAAAATAGCTACAATGTTATCAGCTTTATAGGTAGTTTTAACAAGATTAAAATGAGCATCCTTTCTTAATTTATTGACTACGACCATGATTGAATCATGCTGTCGAAAATTCTTCGGTAGGCTTGTTATAAAATCCATACTAATTGTTTCCCACTTCCATTATGGAATGGGTAATGGCTGCAACAATCCTACTAGATGTTGATGTTTTTCTTTAACTTGCTGACATTCTAGACAACACAGAAATTAAAATTACAATTATGAATGAGGAAGAAATTAAGCTGACATTCATAACTATAAGTTTAATTTCTGCTATGTTTGGTATGTACAACCTATTTTTATGTAGTAACAGTCCCTGTTTATTCAAGTTGAAATATGTTTTTACTTGATTTTGTTAATATTTAGTAGCCTTTTCTTTTAAAATATTATATTCCCTATCATAATTTTCAACGTTTATGATCTATTTTTGCAGATTAGATTCATAGTTGCTGCTTGCAAACAATAAATTTGCATGTTGACTTAGAGCATCTGCCACTTTGTTTTATTTTCCTTTTATGTGTTTTACTTCAAAATCATATTCTCTTAAAAAGGAAAGCCATCTTGCATGTCTCACATTTAAATTTTGTTGATCAAATAAATATTTAAGACTTATGTTATCTGACATAAGCAGTAATTTCCTTCCAATTAGGTAATGCCACCACATTTTTAAGGCATGAATTATGCAAGCAGGTTCTAAATCATGTGTCACATAGTTATTCTCATGTTATTTTATTTTCCTAGATTCATATGACATGACATAGTTTTCTTGTATTAAAACTCTGCCTAGCCATTCCTTGCAAGCGTTGGTACATACGACAAAGTCCTTGAACGGATAAAAAATATTTAGGGTCAGGGCGGTGGTTAGTAGATGTTTTAGTTTGTTAAGTCTTTCAATGCATTTTTCAATCCATTCAAATTTTCTTCCTTTCTTTTGTAATGAAGTTATGGGGTAGGAAATCTTAGAAAATTCTTCGATAAAATTTTGGTAGTATCCAATGTTATAGAGAGAAACTTCATATGGCTTGGGGTAGACCACAACAGACTGAATGACACTAGAAATCAATCCATTTCAATATGCAAGAGAAATAAATACATCTAACACTAAGAGATATGAAGCGTACCTTCTTCCATATGGTTGATGTAGACCCCCGTTGAGCTTTTCCAACATGCTTGTATTTATAATTCACTCTCAACAACAAAAAAAAGACAAGAATGCTATGTATCAAAGTGTTAGGCCTAGTATAGCATATATAAACCATCATGTATAAGAAAATATAACTACATCCATGGAAAAAATATTCATAGTTATACACATATAATGGATGAGAAATCGATATTTGTATTAATAATAAACAGAGATAGAACGGTGACAAACTCTGTCGGCACCTCATTGAAATGGATAAACTGAGTCCTCCACCTCAGCCTCCACCACTTCAATCCTCCATCTCGAGGGCAATATTACAAAGAAAATTCAAGATTGGGAAGAGCAACAATGTGTGCTACAAAGGGACAAAGGGATGTATACTCAAGCATAGACAAGTGAGGCAACAATGAACTATAGTTTCCTTGATCTCCAAAATTCTCCTCCTTCAGTGCATCTAAGAGGATCAATATATATCCCTCCAATAGGAAATGGAGGGTCAAGTTTGAGCATTTTCTAGGCATATGGAAGGCCAACAATCAAGTTATTCGGGACTCCATGAGGAAAACTCCATTTTTTTTTGCTTTTGTGGAAATTTCTTGATGTACATAGGTATTGGCTCAAAAGCTGCATGTACATGCAGATATTGGATTAAAAGTCCTGTATACACATAAAAATGTGTTTATAGGGACTTTCTTGGTTCATCAAATTATAACTTGAGAAAAGGGGGTCCAAGGAGTCTGCAGAAGGACATGGAAGAACATATAGGTGTGATCTACCAAGTGTGGTAAAATTAGCTATAACATATTCCCCCTAATGTGTGAGGGCAGAGGGGTAACATGATGGCTGAAACACATTATATCCATCCTAGAAGAGGAGTAATGAATACCGAGGTGGAAGAACCAGCCACTCATCAGTACAATAGAATAATAAATCTCATCATGTGATTGCAAATATACATGTAGCAGTCACATATACATAAGACTAGAATAGCCATGAATAGGTATGATATACAAATGTCATGTGTGGTCATCGCCAGGTACAATATACAATGAACAAAATCTGCATAGTGGATAAAGATATCTGATAATACACTGGAATATAGTCATGAAAACTGACATCTCATAAATACTGGCACGATCAAGGAGGTAGCATATGTGGAATTCCACCAAGGTCGGAGGTCTTCGACACAAACCACTACGAGTACATGTCCCGTCACATGAATAAAGGTGTCGAGGTCGAACATGATGGTCCATCATCTGATTACTGGTCATTGATGTATACCATTAATAGACACAAGATATCCCAACGATGATGATAATAGGAAACAAGGTACAAAGTGCAATCTAACAAGTGTGAATAGATTTGTTGAGATCGAACACTTGAAAGAATCCATCGATCATGGGACATTAATGTATTCCCAAAACTATTAATGGTGAGAGGATATTCCATTGATGAATGCAAGTCTCAAGGAACCTAAATGAACTCTAGAGTCCTATTCCAGAATAAATAATCTGAAGTCAATAGAATGGAATCTTCTAGAAGGAGGGAATTAGGGCATCCCCCATCAACCAATACGAGGTACTCAGCAATGCTGGATAATGTGGAAGAAATCAAACGAACAATATGCTCATGAACCGGTAACTGTATCGGGAATGGACGACATGAAAAGACAAGATAAATGAGGAATGGTTGACTCAGGCTAAAACTTCCTTTGAGAAAGAGCATAAGGAAAATGGTGATTGAACATAGGCAACATAGACTCGACATGAAAACTGGCACAACTCTGTGACAATGGAGGCATCGACAGAGGCTCCATAGGGAATGGAAGCATAGCTAGTCAATGGAGAAAACTCAGAGTAACGAGTACAACTCCTAAATTCATACTAACAACCCAACCAATAGATGTGGTATATAGTGTTGTGTTCGAAGGCGACATGACTCAGCAGTTGACAAAAGTAATATCATTTTCTTTCTGGATTTTTATGTTTTTTTTTTTATTTTTTTGGAATTTTTCATATTACAAAGCTTGAAAAAGAATAAAAGTGCTTATAGTATACAACTAGGAGGAGACGAGTGTCACAGGAAAGAAAACTAGTTTCAAGCAACATAACATACCTATGCTCAATGCAAGCAAGCATGTGCAGGATGAGGACACTCGGGGAAATTTATTCTAATGGTAAGGTATGATCAAGTTGAAAAGGATATATAAAAGGCTCTGCTTGGCTAGGATTGAGACGAGCTCGAGCTACATGGATTATAACTCTGAATAGGGGAGCCAACATAAATCTCAATAAGGAAAGAAAAATGCATGAAATGCAATTACAACTTGATATACAAGGGAGTCCCCATGGGAGATGGCCAACATATAGTTCAAGAGTGATATGAATCTCTTGCTGAAGGACATGGAAGGACTAGAAGGGACCCCCGCAAACCTGGTGGAGAAATCTCATCATGCATACCAAATTGCAAAGTGGGATCTAACTAGGGAACCCATGAATAGGAAGGCTCCATAACATTCTACCCTCCTCTATAATGTATCCTATTTAACAAAAAGTGAAAAAGATTCATGGAATATTTTGTATTTAGGGAATAACTTTTCTCTCATAACTTGTAAATGGGTGGAATTTGGGCCATTGGAAAGGTATTGAAATTCTCTTCAACTTTTTAGTTTTGAGTTTTCCCTAATTCCTTATCTTTTTTTTGGTGCAGACATTTTAGTAATGAATCATCTTTTAAAAGATGCTTTGTTACTAAAATTCCTGTCACGGACAAACGATAAGGAATTAGGAAAAACACAAAACACCAAAGTTGTAGATAATTTCAAGAAATTTCCAATGGTCCAAATTTCTCCCAATTCCAAGTTAAGAGAAAAATGTTATACCCAGAATACGCAATATTCCTAGAATATTCTATTCTTTTTTCAAATAGGATACATTTTGGGAAAAATAAAACCTAATGTCTACCGCATGCATAATGTCACTTCTAATAACAGTATGAAGGTTTCGTGACATTACGAAGTGGGTTCATATCTATAGTCCAGGAGACATAGTCATAAGGCGATGCATAATGCAAGCGAGTGTGTGGTCCTAACCTATATGCCAGTTTGAAATTATACCTTTCATGGGCACGAATGGGTTAAAGCCTCAGAGAGAGTGTACAAAAATGGACCCTACATGACACTAATATTAGTCCAAAATAGCTGGAAGCAATTAGTAAAGAGTCCAAACTTTAGGATATAGGGAGGATTGATCATGACAACTGCATTCAAAGGAAGCAGTGCAGTGGACGATGGGACATAAGAAGAAATGTAAGTTGTAGAACCAACGTTCATGTATACCACCCCTGTGAGGGTGAAGGGTGATTCCATGAAGGTGGGTAACACTTTTTGGCCAAATTTGGTGGTGGAAACCTGATTTTTTACTCATGTGCTAGATAGAAGCCCTCCAAACGCATATATGCCATGTGAATTTTGACTTGCAGTAAAAAACAAATTGTATAATATTATGTTGGCTTCCAAATGATATTTTTTTTTAAAGATTTCGATGTCATTTAATGTGTGAAATTTTGCATTTAATGAACTATGTGACCTTAAATTTTTGAAGAAGTTAATAACTGGCTCATGTCCAACCCCAATAATTCAACCTTACATTAATATACATATATATATATATATATATATATATATATATGTGTGTGTGTGTGTGTGTGTGTGTGTGTGTGTGTGTGAATTATCTACACAAAACGCATTGTGGTCTGCATATTTTTTTGTTAATTTATTTTGCAATATAAAATTATTTATTATTTTTCAACAGTGACCACATATGATCTCAACATCATTTAATACTATGTCCATCGTATTTTTTTTCACTGTTTTCAAAAATTGAAAGACCAAAGATACCCTTTTGAATAGGACACGTCGATGTGTGTGCTGTGGATTTTTAAGAAATTTTTGGATGTCTATATTTTATCCTATGGATTTTTCTTTTAGTTGCTTCAAAGTTGTTGTCTAGTTTTCTAAGTGTAAGTTTTAGAACTAATTAAAAAAAAAACCCATATGAATGCCAAAACACATGCATGATATATTAATGGATAGAGGATTCAGTGAAAAATATATCGGTATGAACGCCACTTAGTTGTGTGCCATGAATGACAAGGTTTACACCTCTAGAAGACACAGAGAAACATTGATTTTCTTGTAAGAGGGATAATTCTCCATTTTTCAGGCTCTTGATCGAGGTATGAAGCTCGATTGAGATATTTAAATACCTCGACCAAAATTTTAATGGACCCTCAATCGATGGTTTAATAAAACCCTTGATCAAGGGTTTATTAAACCCTCAATCAAGGTAATTTTGAAACCCTCGATCGAGCTATGACCTCGATCGAGCTCCGGATTTTGTAAAAAATCATACAAAAATGCACAGGAATGGACTTAGGAATTGATGGCATTAATTCCATTCCAACCACCCTCCTAACATCATTTCCCACTTGAATTCCTAAACAAAATTCTATATAAACATAAAACATAATACATAAACATGTTACTAATTTTATCCTTCACAATTGACTAACCTATTTGAAACAATGCTTGTGGTCTAATGCAAATTTAGTATTGTGTATTGTGTTTAGATATTGTTGTAGGTATGAATTTGGATTATTGATCTTGATCACAATGGGAAGCAAGAAGCATCTAAGTAAAATATCTTCTAGGAATCAGAGCAACACCGAAGAAATAAGAGAGAAAGATAGAGAAAGAAAGAGGAAAAAAAGAGCAATCTTGAGAGGAGAAGAAGTTGCAAATCAACCTATAATTGGAGAATTAAATGCCATTGCTAACAATATTGGTATAATTTATTTAAGTTATGCAATTTCATATTAACATATATAATTTCATTTTCCTAGTGATCTAGTTCATATAATTTCATATTCATATATTCATATAATTTCATATTGCATAATATATTCAATTTCATAGTGTTCTAGTTCATTATATATATATATATGCTAAATTGTTTAGAATGCAAATATAATTTTGTAATTAATTCATAAACTTATATACATTTTATGCGCATGTATAAATTCATATATATATGTATTCATAATTGTATGTAAATTGTATAATTTCATATTCACATATTCATATTTAATTTCATATTGCAGATTCTTATATATTCAATTTCATAGTGTTCTAGTTCATAATTTTTATACATATACATGTTAAATTATTTAGAATTTAATTATAATTGTGNTATGTATGTATGTATGTATGTATGTATGTATGTATGTATGTATGTATGTTAAATTGTTTATATATATATATATGTTAAATTGTTTATAATTTAATTCTAATTTTGTAATTAATTCATAAACTTATATACATTGTATGTGCATGTATATATACAAACTTCTAAAACCACTTATGTACATGTGAAATAATGGTATGTGTTGTGAAAAAATTGAAAAAAATGTTTAACCACTACACTAAATTACATGTATACAAAGTAAGCGTATTATAGTATGAGTAGTTCTAGAGTTTGTCCAATGAAATTAAAGAATGGTTGATGAATATATATATATATAGTGCATAATATTCTAGCATAATATCTAGTTCTAAATGAATATGCATATATAGCCTTATCATTGCACTTATTTTTTTCATCTTTTCTATAGCCTTATCTCTCTTTTCATCGATTTTAACATGATTTTAATTTCATATTCATATATAAGCATTTTCATAGTGTTCAAATTACAATTTTACATTACATTATGATAATGATGATAATTACATTACAGTTACATTACATTACAATCATGTACAAAGGACTAGGAATCATATGGCTTTAAGAATTGATGACAATGATGATCTGAAAGAAAATCAACAATTACAATTACAATCACATTAACATGCAGAAGCACCAGCCTTACGTCAATGGGACAGTAATGTAGAGTAAATAAAAATACAATTTTACATTACATTATGATAATGATGATAATTACATGTTACTATTACAATTACAATTACATTACATTACAATCATGTACAAATGACCAGGAATGATATGGATTTAAGCATTGATGACAATGATGATCTCAAAGAAAACCAACAATTACAATTACAATTGAAATCACATTACAATTACAGTCACATTAATGTGCAGAAGCACCAACCTTACGTCAATGGGACAGTAAGGTAGAGTAAATACAAATACAATTTTACATTACATTATGATAATGATGATAATTACATGTTACAATTACAATTACATTACATTACAATCATGTGCAAATGACTAGGAATCATATGGCTTTAAGCATTGATGACAATGATGATCTCAAAGAAAATCAATAATTACAATTAAAATCACTTTACAATTTACTTAAGATAAGGTAGAGTAACATATTTTTATTAATAACCTAATTTACTTAATAACATCCGATTTGGGACATAAGTCTCATCCGCAACAACCGTGGGAAGTACTTGCCCTTTTCCCTAAAACTCATTATGAGGAGTACCATAGGAAGCTCGAAGTAGCTGGCCATTGAGAGGACCTTCCAAGAGAAAAGGGCAATGACCCCTACCGGATTGACTAAATTCCCACCTATGAGGAAAACCAAAGAGCTGTCATTTGTGTCCAAGCCGTTAGTAGTTTTACCTACGTCGTGAAGTGAGGGGTACTGCGCTAATACTCAAGCCTAAGAAAACCTTGGTAGACGAGTGACTAGCTTTGAACCATTAGGAAGCCGATTTAAATCGGGGTCCATATTCATCTCCAATTACTACAACAACCACCATTGCTCCATATTCAATCTTATATAATTTATTTGTTAATTTTTTGACTAACAATGACAATATGATAAGTAAAATAAAATGTTATTCTTGAGCTTGAATTTATTTGTATTTATTCCAAAAGCTTGTATTTATTTTTGAGTTTGTATTTATTTATTGCTAGATCCTGGCCAATCATCACATGATCATGCACCCTTTGATTTCTCAAGAGTAATTGGGAGCTTCAATGATGTTGGAATGGCTGCTAATTGTTTAAGAGGGTTGGATGATGCCACTCAAGAAGGGTTTGGGAACCCGACCCCTGATCAGACAATCAGAGAGCATGTTAGTAACATAATCAAGTTGTACTTTGAACAACAATCAGTGATTACATAATCTCAAATCCTACATGGATTGATAAAACACAAAAAATTGAAACGTGCCACAAAGTTGTTGGGTTTTAAGGATGTTAAAAATAAAAATGCATGTGAGAATGTAACATAAAATGTAACAACTGCACTATCTTCATTTGGAAAGTCAATAAAAACAGATATCAGCACTACACATAGGGAAATTACAACTCCTATTGTGGCATGAAACACCTCCATAAATCGAATGGCCACAACAATGTCAAATATGCTCCACATTTCAAGAAAAACCAGACAACAATAGGAATCCTGAAAATGTGTGTAGGTGGGAGAAGATGCCATGAATGTGGTGATTTGGAATTGTTCCATAGGAATTTTCCTATTGATCCAACACACCCTGGATTGTCAGATATCACAGTTAAGTGGAAGAGATATGAGTATGTCCCCATGACTCCATCATCTTCTTCACATGTTCCATCAAAGAGGATCAACTTTCTCGAGGATGATATTCTTGTTTTAGACTTCATGGACAAGTTTCAAAGTCATATTTACAAACACATTAAACACTCCCACAGGTCTAGTTGGAAAGCTTTAGAATTTAAGCATTCTCATGAGGTTTTTGAGCTAGGCACAATCTTATCAGTGGTAGACTTTGTTGAGAATTACACATTTGCTCCTCAGATAGAGATACAAAGTGAGTATTATCACTCCGACCAGGTGTCCATATTTGTATATGTAATGTATATGCATGCTTAGGCAAGCATTGATGGTAGGGATAACATTCCTTAGTCACGTGATGTGATCAAGAAATACCATTTTTATGCTAGTGATGATCGTGAGCATGACACGTTGTTTGTTCAACACTTCTTTGGGTTGATTTATGATTCATTCAAAAAGAATGGGGTGTCATTTATAGAACAATGGATTTGGTTAGATGGGTGTGCGGGGTAGTTCAAATTGGCACACTCATTTTATTGGTTGAGTCATATTGACAAAGAGATAGGTATTCGACACACTTGGAGATTTTTTGAAATAGGGTATGAAAAGGGTGAACATGATGGTGTAGGTGCATGCATGAAACAAGCCCTTCAGAGTTATGAAATGAGTCATAGTGCATCTCGACTCAAGTGCTCAACAAAAGTAATTTATTGGTGCACACAAAATTTGGGTCACCAAGGTCATGAATAAGTAAGGCCGGTGCACACGTAGGAACAACAACTTAATTGGAATTTAATAAATGTGTTTGTATTATATATATATATATTATATGTATGTATGTATGTATGTATGTTTATGATGTTTTTTATTCGATGCTGATTTTTTTGGGATGTTTCCCTTAGTGATGCAAATAGATCCATGCCATGGTATTGCGAGACCATACCTGGTACGAGAGAACTACATTCAGTTCGTAGTAAAGACAAGGGAGACATATTTTCCATTTAAACGAGGAAGTATGCATGTTTCTGTGAGTTTTGCGTTGACACCAATGGACTGGGAGTTTATCATTGCGTGAATGATGCATATGTCAAACAATGGAAATATGACCCTCTTAATCCAAAGGGGCCACAACCAATTCTGACGTGGCAAGAGATGCACACTAACGAGGCAGTGGTTTCACTAGATCATGATTGGGTTTCTGATTTCGTTAAGCAAGGTACATGCAAGTTGATTGAATGTTTAAACCTCTAGTCTTGTACACATGCATATATATATTTAAGATTTGTTTAATATTTGAAAATCTTGATGCAGGTGATGTATTTGTTGTAATTGCACCACTAGGAAATGACGAGCATGTGGCATACTTTTTTATGCGGTGTACACAAATAAAAAGTAGGTTGGTGCGACCCTATGTCTATGGAGAGTTCACATACGAAGTTGGTGACCTAGTTGTGATGGGACACTTTTTTGAAAAAGTGAGAAGACAAGGTTACTATATTATTTATATAGATTTCATGCCTAAATATATATCTTTTCAATACAGTCATTTGGTGGTGGCAGCTCGGATACATCTCATTGAAATATATATATATATATATGCATCTCATTTGGTGTTGATAAATGAAAGAAATATATATATGCATTTAATGTACCTCTCTTGTGGGGAACCTCCCCACTGACACCAAAAATATCCTGATCATTGCTCGCATGCACAGAGCGGCTGCCAGAGTGGTTGTTGCTCATCTCCTAAGCAGGAGCATGTGTTGGCATGGAACGCCTAGGCAAACCTGTGAAAATAGAGACATACAAGTTGATGATTAAATATACACATGTGAAACATTTTAATTTGATGCAACTAACAACAAAGAGTACATCATGCACAATTGTATACTTACAAGTCCTCTACCAACCTCCGGGGTGAGGAATGGCCGCAAATCTACCAGTTCTCTGCCTTCGGCGAATCGAAGAACCCCGTTGTAGAGATGCATCTGCATGAAATAAGGCATAATAAATGCATTCATCATACAATATAAGATAAATGATAAATATGTCAATAGTAAAGATGTATATTTGAGATGATTAATATATCATCACATGGCGCACATTAATAATGGGAAAAGGATAATGAGTGTGAGCACAATCAATAAGAAAATGGCACATGCAAAGGCTTTTGAACACAATCCAGTAACAGTCTTTAACTTTTGAACACAAAACAAATTCATAGACTTGAAAAGGTGAGGGAACATAACAACTCAATTTAAAAAATAGTATTAAAGAATAATGGAGAGATGGTCATTTCATGTGACTCATCAGCCACTGGTTGATGAAATTCATTTTCTTTGCTATCGATCAAGAATTACCAAGATCAAATTTATTATTGATATATATTATTTATAGCTACGAGCATGACGGTTAATGTTGAAAAATAAAATATTATGTTCTTGGCATTGGTCCCATCACTTAGAGTTATCAATGATCATAATTCCAAGGAAATTTCTAAACTAAAAACTTTGACTATGAGGGAACCATTTCCAACAAGAAATTTGACAAATAAAGGAACCATTACTTATAGGAATTGTGACCAACATTTTGATGAAGTAACTATGACTAGAAAGAACTCTGATTGGCATGAACTTTGCCCGATAGGAACTCTAATTGGTAGGAACCTTGATTGATATATAGGAACTTTAACAAAGGTAATATTTCTTGTCGACCATAGTTAAGGAATCCAAGTTTCTATTGGTCATAGTATGGATTACTAAACCAATGATCAATAAATTTTTGAAACTATTAACATTAACGGAATTGCAATTTTGACAATTACAAAAAATAATGCTAGTATATATAACAATCAAAGTTCATGTTGGTCATCATTATAGGGAAAATTCCTAACAAGGAAATTTAAATATGGACCTATTATTAATAGCGACTCTAGAAATATGATTAGTAGTGACTTTGATGCAGGGAACATTGATGCAAGAAAGTCCAGATTCAATGGAACTTTGGATAGGATTCTATGAATTATATCATTGATAGGAAATATACTTAACAAACAAACTCTAACCACTAGGAACTTTGAATGACAAGAAATCGATGAAGGAACTATTACCGATATGAATGTTGTCTAGAGTTCATGTTGGCCAAAGTTTTAAGGAACTTTCATAACTAGGATATTTGATTGACGGGAACATTGAAAGAAAAAACTATAACCAAGGAATTGTGATATTGAGAATTTTGAATAGGGAAATATGATCAATGGAAGCTATGAACTATATGATCATCAATAACTTTGACTAATGAGAACAATGATTGATAGGAAATCTAACTAACAAATGAACACTTACTGTTTGGAACTTTGACCAACATGAATATGAAGGAACTATTACCAATAAATTTGTCTAGGTACAACTATGATTGCTAAAGACTCTAACATACCATAAATTACAATTCCAGTTTTCCATAATTTAATGTATAAATTTATATATTTTATTAGTAATATGTTTTACTATTATTTTAAAATATTATAAATTTATAATTTATAATTTTCAAAATGTTGAATATAAATCTATATATTTTTTCTAAAAAATATCAAAAATATAATTTTATCTTAAATTATGGATTTCTATTAATTTTTTAATTTGAAATTCTTTAAAAAAAAATAAATCATGAATTTCTATTAATTTTTAATTTGATTTTTTTTTTCAAATTTACACACTTATTTATTAATATCTTTTTCTTTAAAAAAAAAGAAGATCCACATTTTCATCATACTTTTGTTTGAGATTAAAAAAAACTAAAATACATAACTACACTTTTCAATAAACTAAAATCAAAATATGTCAACTAATAAGTGAAAACATACGTATCATATTTTATTATGAAAAAAATATTTATAAGAAATATAAATATGAATTAATATAATATTTTTAATTTTAATTAAATAGTTAATAGTTTATATATATATATATATATATATATATATATATTAAAATATTTAAAGTAAAATATATGGGTTGTTTAGATAAATGCCTATGACGGTTTAAGTTTCATGATTGTCTCGCATCTAGGGTTTGATTTTTTCCAATCCTCCATGTATTCTCGGAAAATTGAAAAATTTTGGGCAGCCGTTCTACTTACCAGACACACATTTAAAAATTAAACCAGCAGCATAAACGCTACCAGTTGACAAAATATATATAAAAAAAAAATTAAAATTTTACATAAATTACAAATTTCAAATAAATTACAAATTTCAGATAAATTACAAATTTCAATTACAATTTTAGAAAAATTCCCCATCATTTATGCTTGCCGGCACACATTGCAAACATACTAGAATAAAAAAACTAACCTAAAAACATCTATAACAATGACTTTTTTCAATTTTAACCTAACATTTTAAAACTTAAAAAAAAAGTAAAATTTCATTTAAATTCAAAACCAAGGTTTGAGTGTTACGTCTCTGCTCAAACATTGTGGTGAAAGGTAGGGGTGGGCGTGGCTTGCGCAATAGCTCAGTCGAGGTCTCTCCTAGCTCGATCGAGAGTCTTCTACTCAAAAAATGGTAACATGGTCGCGGCTGCCTACGACCTTTTTTATAATTTTTTTTAACATGAACCTCGATTGAGGTCGAAAGCTCAATCGAGGTTGTAACCTCAATCGAGGTCTAGAGATTTATCTAGGGTTAAATAAACCCTCGATCAATATATCGGTAAACCCTTGATCAAGATATCAATACCTCGATCGAGGGTTTACAACTAGCTCAATCGAGGGTTAATTAAATCCTCGATCGAGCGCTTATTAAACCCTCAATCGAGGCTGCGTTTTTTTCTTTTTGTCAAAATTGCCTTGCCAAAAATTGTAACCCACCTCCATGGATGCACCCTGAACACTAGTGTTAAGACCGATCGAAGGGAGTGGAAATCCTACTTAATTGGAGTAAAGGATGGAATATGACCACTCTAGAATCTATGAGCGAGGTAAGGGGTTGTGGTGCCCCCAAGTCCAACACTAGGGTCCTCACTAGGACCTAGAGCGAGTGATGGGATAATAGTAGTGAAATCAGTAATTCTGAACATAAAAGGACCTAAAATCAAGAGAACATAAATATACTCAAGTAACTGTGATCCCTAAAGCCAACTAACGCACAAAGATAACACTCCTAAGAAAATCTACAACCAGATGTAGACAAGATATAGGGAGGATAAACGAGCTCCTAAATGTAGCAGGTATGTCTCACTAAGGAGAGGCATGAAACTCCCATGCACTACAAGCGGAGGTGTGTAACTAATTATAGTGGCCCTCAGCTTCAACGCGTAAAGAATCTGTGTTGTCCAACCCCTACCTGGCCAGGACACTCACAAGTACCCCCTGCGACACCTAGGTAAGGAAACCAAGGTCACCCCAATATAACCAATGCTCAGGTGGAGAGTTGTAGGAGGGATCTACCATATGGGTAGGGTAGAAAATCCCGAATCTTGAAAGCACCATAGGTACCTCAAAATCCCCCAGATACGAATAAGATTCTTGAAATATATTCGGTGCTGCATAGAGAGTGGCAAGGGGCTATTCTAACATAGTTGTAAATTATACTTGTCATGGGCACGAATGGGTTAAAGCCTTGGAGAGATTGTACAAAAATGGACCCTACATGACAATAATATTAGTCCAAAACATCTGGAAGCAATCAGTAAAGAGTCCAACCTATAGGATATAGGCAGGATTGATCATGACAGTTGCATTCAAAGGAAGCAGTGCAGTGGATGATGGGACATACGAAGGAATGTAAGGTGTAGACACAACGTTCATGTATCCACTACCACCCCCATGAGGGTGAAAAATAGTGTTAAGACCGATCAAAGGAAGTGAATATCCTCCACAAATAAAGTAGAGGATGTAATATGACCACTCCCAAATCTATTAGCAAGGTAAGGGATGTGGTGTCCCCTAGTCCCATGTTCCTCACTAGGACCTAGAGAGGGTGACATGATACTAGTAGTGAAATCAAGAATTTTGAACATAAAAGGACCTAAAATCAAGAGAACATAAGTATACTCAAGTAACCATGATCCATAAAGCCAACTAACGCACATAGAGAACACTCCTAAGAAAATATATAGCCAGATGTAGACAAGATAGAGGGAGGTTAAATGAGCTGCTGAATGTAGTAGGTATGTCTCACCCAGTAGAGGCATGAAACTCCCATATACTACAAGTGGGGGTGTGTAACCAATTATAGTGGCCCTCAGCTTCAACACGTAAAGCCACTGTATTTTATGACCCCTACCTGGCGAGGACACTCACTGAATAAACTCTGCAAGTACCCCCTGCGGTACCTAGGTAAGGAAACTAAGGTAACCCCAATATAACTATTACAGAGAGAAATTACTATGGCTTGGGGTACCACAATAGACAACTTAACTCCAGAAATCAATCCTTCCCTATATGCAAGAGAAACCAAACATCTAACACTAAAGGATCTCGATTCGTACCTTATTCCGGACGGTTGATGTAGACCCCCATTGAGCTTTTCCACTCTCGCTTGTATTAGCAATTTTATTCCTCAACACTCAGCAAAAAGGATNAATTGTGTTAGACCTACTCTAGAATATATAATCAATAACATATAAGCATTTAAAAGCATCCATGGATCAAATACTCATTTAAATACACATTATTGGACAGGAAACGATATTTATATTGATATTAAATAGAGATTACAATAGTGACAACCTCTATTGGCAGATCTGCAAATCGGAGAAACCGAGTCCCCCACTTGGGTCTCCACCACTTCAATCATCCATCTCTCGATAGCAAGATCACAAGCAAAAGGAAAGATTGGGAAGAACACAAAGTGCTCCAAGGGACAAAGGGATGCAGACTCAAGTATAAGCTCTGGAAAAAATGGACTATAATTTTCTTGCTCTTCAATTCCTCCCCCTTCAATGTTTCCAAAGGGTTCCTTATATAGCTCTTCAATGGGGTAATGGAAGGTCGAATCTGAGCGATCTCAAGGCATATGGGAGGCCAAGAGACAAGTGACTCGGATCCACATCAAGGAAAACTCCAAAATCATTTGGCCTTTTGCACACATCCTAATGTATAAGGGTTTAAGGATCAAATCCACGTATATATGTGAGAAAGGGATTAAAATTCGTGTATGGCAATTATTGTTTGTTTTTAGGGATGATATTGGAAACATCAAAGGTACAAAAATGGTCCATGGGATCTAAAGAGTCTGTAGAGGGACAGGGAAGGCCATAAAGGTGTGATCCACCATGTGTGGTAAAATCAACTGTAACAATAACCAATGCGCAGGCAGACAATCGCAGGAAGAATGTACCGTATGGGCAGGGTAGAAAATCCTGAAGCTCGAAAGCACCAAAGGTACCTCAAATCCCCCAGATATGAATAATATCCTGGAAATATATTCGACGCTGCATAGAGAGTGGCAAGGGGCTATCCCACCACAAACATGTATGTTTCCTCCTGCTTAACTCCTTTGTAAGAGGAGCCTCCTGAGAACACTAATTATACCAAGGATTTCACTCTCTCACCTAAACAGACACTTACTGTGTTTTGTTTATTAGTCTCGGAGAAATTTACTCACAAAAAACTATTCCAAGACTCTAAAACCTAAGCTTGTCGATGTACCCTATCAAAGAAAAATGTGTAATTCATTTCAAATTAAGCACTGAGTTTAGGGGTTGTGATTACTTAGAGGAAATGACCATGTAACCAATGATGTTATGACTCAGCAGTGAAAGTAAATATGCACACCTAACAAACAGTTCCAAGTGCAATTTTGTCTTTAAATATGAAGAAATGCGTATGCCACTACATGAAATTCAAAAACATTCATTTCTTTCCGAATGTTAATGCAATCGTTCCTATATGAAATCCTAAACACAATTCTCATCCAAGCAATTGAATGCAAGTACCTCCTTAACTCCATATGTGAGATGTAAGTCAGAATGCAACTATTTTGTATTTTCAATATAAAATAATGAAAATACAATAAAAGTCATTAAAATCCTTAGTGTCTTCAGCAAGTAGAAAACAAAATCCAAGCAAGACATTGAGACCAAAATAGTAATGCACTAATGCAAAACAAAAAGGTGATAAATGACTAGAACTATTTTCAAATAAAAATCAATGAAAAAGTGGTCTATGGTTACAATTGGAAGTAGTCAACAGACAACATCAGTACCCAGGAAGACCCAGCCATACTCACAACCCACCCAACAACTTCCCACATAAAAACCTCAACCAAAAGGGAGGATGTATGTGACTGTTCAAAGAATAGTGGCATATGTAGGTGACTTTTATGAAAAAACCTGCGTATACAGAGAAGAAAGTGGTAAAAATCATTCCAAGGGTCATACCACTCTAGGGGAGTTTCAATAAATGAACATACTACTAAATGTGACATAGAAACGAGGAGAAACATAGATAAATTCAAGCACAGTTTGCACCCAATCCCCAAAGAAAAACAAGGAACCTCCCCTATGGAGTCGCCAATTCTGTTATGAAGAGAAACTTCCTATGGCTTGGGGTAGACTATAACAGACTGAATGACACTAGAAATCAATCCATTCCACTATGTAAGAGAAATAAATACATCTAACACTAAGAGATATGAAGTGTACCTTATTTCGAAAAGTTAATGTAGACCCCCGTTGAGCTTTTCCAACATGCTTGTATTTACAATTCACTCTCAACAATAGCAAACAAGACAAGCATGCTATATATCAAAATGTTAGGCCTACTCTAGCATATGCAAACCATCATATATAAGCAAATATAACTACATCCATGGAAAAAATATTCATGTTTCTACACATGTAATGGATGAGAAATGGGTATCTCTATTAAGAATAAACATAGATAGAATAGTGACAAACTTTATTGGTACCTCGTCGAAATAGAGAAACCGATTCCTCCACTTGGGCCTCCCCCACTTCAATCCTCCATCTCGATGGCAATCTTACAAAGAAAAGGAAATCTTGGGAAAAAAGTGAGGAAACAATGAACTATAGTTTCATTTCTCTCCAAAATTCTCCTCCTTCAATGCATCCAAGAGGATCAATATATAGCCTTCCAATAGGAAATGGAGGGTCGATTCCAAGCATTTTCTAGGCATATGGAAGGCCAAGAGTCAAGCTATTCGGGACTCCATGATGAAAAATCCAATTTTTTTGTTTCTATGAACATTTCCTGGTGTCTGTAGGTATTGGCTCAAAAGCTACGTGTACATGCGAATATTGGATTAAAAGTTGCGTATACACACAAATAGGTATTTTTAGGGACTTTCTTGGTTAAAAAAAGTATAACTTGAGCAAGGGGGGTCCAAGGAGTTTGCAGAGGGACATGGAAGGCCATAAAGGTGTGATCTACCAAGTGTGGTAAATTCAACTATAACATCCGGTCATCCCCATAAATGATCTGATGTTGACTACGTTTTTAGGAATCGACCATTCAATGATGGAATTTATTTTTTTGTTATCGACAGAGATTCCATATTTGGACACTACTTTCTTGACGTATTTAATCCTATCTTTAGAGAAATCACATTTACTCAACTTTACGTAAGGTTGTTTTTCTCTTAGTACTTGCAGAATTATCTTTAAAGGTTCCTTATGTTCTTGTTCAATCTTAGAGTAGATTAGTATGTTGTCAATGAAGACAACCAAAAAATTATTCAGGTAGTTACTTAATATGATGTTCATTAAACACATTAATGCAGAAGATGCGTTTGTCAAACCAAAAGGAATTATGACAAAATTGTAGCGACCATAACGGGTCATGGATGTCATTTTAAAGATATCCTCATATTTTATTCGTACTTGATGATAACCATACCTTAATTCTATGTTTGAAAAGATATTTTCTCTATGGAATTGATCGAATAGATCATCTATCCATGGTAGCGGGTATTAGTTCTTAATGGTCATTTTATTTAACTGTTGTTAGTCTATACATAATCTTAAGGTTTCTTCCTTCTTTTCCACAAATAAGACCGGTGCTCCCCAGGGAGAGAAACTAGGTTGAAAATACTTTTTATCAATTAAATCTTGTAGTACATTTGGTAAGGAATTTTCGACGTTGGTACTCATCTGGGTATCATATCGATCGTGAAGTCAATGTATATTTTTGGAGGAAGTCCAGGGACTTCTTCCGAAAATATGTCTTCAAACTCCTTCAAGACTGGTATGTTGTCTAGTTTAAGTTTATTGTCATTTTCATAGTTATCATTCATTATATAGACAACAAACACTTTACATTTTTTACTTACTCATATTTTCATTTGTAATGCATGGATTTATCTGATTGTAACCTTCCTAAGGATCCCTTTTACTTTCACAATGTTTCCATTATTGTCCGTACATGTAAAAGTTTTGTCGAAACAATTTAACACTAATTTTTGTTTTTATAGCCAATCCATTCCTATTAACAAATAATAGGAACCTAAAGGAAAAATATTCAAATCAACATGCGTAGTGAAATCATTCATCATCAATTTACAATTCTTAACAAGACTAGTGACTTTTCGTTTTGTATCGGTGGCTAATTGTACCAAACATGGATTATAAAACTTTTCCAATACTAATTTACATAATTCATCTATTCTAGGTGCTGTATAACTCAAGTTTTCACATGGATCAATTAAAATAGAAATAGGTTTATTGTTTATCATACCTTCAATTTAAACCATAGAGGAGTCATGATCTACTTATCGGTTTTCCAATGAAACACAAATTCTGGGCATTCTCCTTGCCATGTCCCCAACTGTAACTGCTTCCTGGATGGAATTAATATTACAATTTTTCTTTCCTACTAGGAATTATTTAAAGTATCATGGCCCTCCACACTCCCAACATTTGAAGGGTTGTTTTTGTGTTAGGTTCTTGCTAAGAACAATAGGAGGTTCTTTTACTGTAGAATTTCGCGATTTAAAACTTTTGTAGTTTTACCTTGATACCCCCTATAGTTATTCCCTATGTTTTTGTGTAATTTATTATGTTTCTTTATTGGATCAAAATTATTAGGCCTTTTACTCTTCCAAGTTGGTACATCTTCCCCTTTATTCTTGTTTTGATTGTAACATAAGTTTTCCTTTCTCATCGCTTCCTCTAGTGTCTTTGTATTATCATACTCAATATGTTCTTTGAACATGATAGGCAAGCAACTGAGAAAACATTGTATTTTAGGTTTTTCATCAATTATGTAAGGAACATAACAAAGCAGACTTAGAAACTTACTAGAAAGTTCCTTCATAGTCATGGCTTCTAGCCTTAATTCATAAAATTCTTTAGCCTTTTCTTCATAGTATTGTTTTGATAAGTATTTTCTTTTAAAATTATTTTTAAATGTTTTTCAATTTACATATATGGGTGTGTGCAAGAAGTTGAGGGTCTCTTTTGGCACATTAGATGCAATGAAAAACTGAAAAAAACAGGCATCCATCAACTTGCATGGATATTTTGAGACACTTACACAATGAATCTTGCGATTAGTAAAAAAACAAGAAATGTAGGAAATTGAATGAACTTTACAAATATACAATCTTTTCTATTGAAAATGTTATTAACTCTCTAAAGTTAGATATTTTTTAACGGGAACTTTTTATTTTTGGGACAAATTATAAGGTATATGTTTTTGTGGGTGCAGCGTTTGAGTGTCTAAATGATGGAATAAACTTACGAAAGCTGGTATACATATAGAGAACATATAGGACTAGTGCATGAATATTTTTCCAATAATATAAATAATATTTTTAATTTTTTTTTTAATTATCTAAGAGATCAAACCTTGAAAATGGTACGTAAATTGTGTAGAAATTCTAACCAGCAATAGATTAATTTCACTCACAACAAATTACAATTGATCATGCAAATTGTCAACAATGGAGACTGAAAATGGAGCTGTAACACAAAATTATATTAAATCAGTGTACAATAGCCAACCCTGTAATATCATAGGCTGCTGAATAAATAGAATACATGAAGAAATCGAATGCATGAGGAAGCATCCAAATCTAGCATAAAGCAGGCTTACCCAAAATAGGCAAATCCCCCATAGGTGTAAAAAGCTAATCCCAAATATGTCATGAGGCTCACGAATCGGCAAGGGCGCATGGGAAAGCTAATGAGTGGTGAAATGGAAGCTCATACATGCTTTTTCATGGAGGAAAGAGTGGAGGATGAAAGGGGAATAAAACAGGTTCACCTCACCTAGTCTTGCTTTCCTTATGTGCTTTAAAAACTGAAAAAGCAGTCAACAAAGCAGAAAAAGTAGAAGGGTGCCTAGGAGGCCAGGAATAAAGCAGATTTGATTCCTAAGGCTTTCCCAAGCACTACATGAGTCAAAGATGGCAAGTTTGACCTTTATGGATAGGAAATTAGCAACTTGAACATGGTGGGACTCATGAACTAGGAAAATAAGACAAAAATAAATGAATTAATGTCTAAGTGGGTAATACTATGGGTTTGATTATTCTAACACCCCCCCTTAAGCCTGACTTTATGAGTAATAAATCAAAATATAGGGCCTAACAACAAGGCTTAGTCACCCTTTTAAATACTGCAAGTCCATATGAACCAAGGAAAGAGGCAAAACCAACTTGGGAAAATCCTCCCTTAAACATGGACTGTAAAACAAAATTGTAGAATCTTGTCTCCACTCATGCCTTTACAGCATGATCAGCAATCGCCAGCAATGATTTGAGATTGCTGAAGGTATTCTCACAAAATGCTTTGGTGAAGATATCAGCTACTTGTTCTGAAGATGAACAGAAGAGTAGATGAATGGTGCCATCATGCACAAGCTCTCTGATGTAGTGCATGTGAATCTCAATGTGTCTGGTTCTCTGCTTCTGAACTGGATCTTTGCAGATTCGAATGGTACTCTAGTTATCATAGTAGATGGTATTTGAGTACTCAGGTTCGAAACCACACTCTTCAAGTAAACCCTGCAACCATAAACACTGAGTTGCTGCATTGACAACTCCTCTGTACTCAGCTTCTGTAGATGAGAGTGAAATGGCACTCTGTTTCTTGCTTGACCAGCTGATTGGCCCTTCTGCAAGCATGAACACATAACCTGAAGTGGACTTCCTGTCTATGCTATCACCTGCCCAATCACTGTCAGTAAAACCAATTAACTCAAGGTCAGAATTGGCTTTATAGAAAATCCCATGTGTCCTTGTTCCCTGAACAAAGCTAAGGATCCTATTGGCTTATTTCCAATGGATCTCATGGGGCTGATCCATGAATCTAGAAGCAACACTGACTGCATAACAAAGACCAGGTCGAGTATGTGTCAAATACAATAAACATCCAATCAACTGTCTATACAAAGTGTTGTTTACCATCGGTGGAGAATCATCTTCCTCCAGCTTCACTCCTGAAAGGAAAGGAGTTTTGCTTGCTTTGCAATCTTGCATTCTGAATTTGATCAGCAAATCCAAGGCATATTTGGACTGGTGCACCTTGATTCCAGCTTTGTTTTGAGCAATCTCAAGCCCCAAAAATTGACTTAAGAGCCCCAAATCTGTCATGGAGAAGGCTTGGTTCATAGCTCCTTTTAGGGAAGCAATCTCAGCCTGTGAGCTTCCTGTAATGAGGAGGTCATCAACATATAACACAATGATCATTAATGAACCATTAATTACCTTCAGATAGACATTCAAATCTGATTTTCAC